>SNQJ01S0069188.1:17345-46279 GCA_010110895.2 Picea sitchensis | reverse complement strand
TTGTAGATCTCTCCTCAACCTTCAGAGCCTCCTACTCCTTTGTCTCTATTGGAGGTGAATCATGTGACCTCCTAAGGGCCCTATCCTCCTTGAACTTCACATCGCGCCTCACAATTGTTTTCCTCAGTGTAGGAATATAAATCCAATAGGCCTTTGAAGTCTCACTATACCCAACTAGTATGTCTTTCTCTGCAGTGGGCTCCAGCTTCGTCCTCTTCTCCGAAGGGATGTGAGAATATGTAAGACACCCAAAAATACGAAGGTGTCCAATCTCAAGCTTTCTTCCAGTAAAAAGCCTCCTCGGGAGTCTTGCTCCCCAACACCCTATGAGGACTCCTATTCTGAATGTAGATTGTTGTATTGCATGCTTCTGCCCATAGGAACATGGGTAGATCCTGGTCATGTAGCATGGCCTTCGCAGCCCCAATGATGGCCTTATTCTTTCTTTTTGCCAACCCATTCTGCTAAGGGTTGTACAAAACTATCAGCTCCCTCTTAATTCCTGTGCATGTACAAAAACTCTTGAAATCATTGGAGGTATACTCGCCTGCATTGTCAGATCTCAACACCTTAATCTTCCTTCCTGTTTGATTTTCCACAAGAACCTTAAACTCTTGAAATCGACTGAAGACCTCATCCTTGGTCTTCATGAAGTAGATCCAGGTCTTCCTGAAGAAATCGTCAATAAAGGTAACATCATAACAGTATCCACTTAAGGACACAGTTGACATCGACCCACACACATTTGAGTGTATCAAATCCAAGATCCCCTTGGATCTGTTGTCACTACTTGGAAATGTAGTTTTGGAATACTTCCCGAGTGCACACCCTTTGCACACACCTTGATGCTCCACACTGAACTCTGGTAAACCCGTCACGATCTCCTTCAGCACATTAAAATCCCCATGGTGCAAGTGTGTCATCGACATGTGCCATAGCTCACATAGGTCATTACTACTGCTATGAAACAATGTCTGAACGGGTTGGAACATGAGCCTGTATAGCTTCCCCTGCATGATCCTGATCACCTTAGCTATCCTAGAACTGGATCATCTGGGATGAATAAGTACCTTTCCATCTCGAAAAATAATCTCATACCCACTATCCTCTATGGTTGAAATTGAGATCGGGTTCTTTGCCAACCCTAGAACATACAGCACCTTCTTCACTTTCATCAGCGGCTAAGACTCCCTCTGAAATTTGATTGTTCCTCGGCCAACTGCTTTGACCGTGGAGTCATCACCAAGATCGATCTCAAGATTTACATTACCCTCTAATAGATCTGTGAAGTACTCTCGTACTCCCATCATATGACTGGAAGCATCACTATCAATGTACCACACACCAATGGGTACTGTTGTCAAAGAGGGGATTGTTGTTAATGAGAACTCTTTCTCAAACTTGGTGGAAAACTCATCCACCTCTATTGAAACTGCAATCTCTGGCTTTCCCTTCTTCTTCTTATTTGGACACTGACTAGTATAGTGCCCTGTTTTATGACAAGCAAAGCATTTCTCTTTGTTCATGTCTCTCTTCTTCTCACCCTTTGAGGTAGCCCCACCACTGGAGCTTTTCTTGGCCCTGCCTTTGACCTTTCGTGTGACAGCAACATTCTCCTCATCGTCACCCTATTGTTGTACTACATGGTTGGATCCCACTCTCATCTCCTCCTGTGTGAAATCGTCCCATAGCCTTTCCCAATCAGGAAGTTTCTCTTTGGCAACAATTCCATTGATGAAAGCATCCCATGGTTTAGAAAAGTCTTTCAAGGCTATTCTAACCAACTCCTGATCCTCAACCTTTTCCCCAATAACACCCAATTCAACACGGATCTGAGTGATTTTAGTGAGATAGTATGTAACTGTATCAAATCTGGACATCTTCAAGCTGTGAAGCTTTTCTCGTAACATTATCTTCCTGTTTTGGTTGCTACTTTGATAAAGCTTCGTCAAGGATGCCCACATCTCGTAGGCATGCATCTTCTCGATCACATGCGGGATGATATGATCCTTCACAGCATCTAAGATGATTCTTTTGGCCTTCACATTCTTCTTGTTGTAAGCGGCCAAAAGCACTGCATCAGTATTAATAGTCTGGGTCTTCTCAACAATATCCTAGAGCTCACTTTCCTCTAACAACAATACAATCATTTCTTCCCAAGGGCTGAAATTTGATGCCCCCTCCAAACAGTCCTTGAATCTCAAATCGGTAGCCATTTTCCCTGTCCAACTGATACATTGACCCCACAACCTCCTGATGAGTAACTTGCAAAACTATGTTGATCCCTATGCCAAAGCCATTGGTTTCTTTCAAAGACGAAGCTCTAATACCACGTTAATTTTCTAAAGCCCACATCTGATTTCTACTTCCAATAAAAATTAACTTTCAGATGCATGCATGCACGGAAAACAAGAAATTCCAAATCTGATTTTTATGAATAGAAATACATGAACTTAATAACATGCACGGAAACTTAAGCAAACCAATCAAACCATTTGACATAGTAATTTTTGGATAAATTACCCCTAGAAAAACCCTGAAGGGAAAACCAGCAAATGAGAGATTTTTATTGAGATGGTCCATAGAGAAGAATTCAGAAATTATTACAGCAATAAATGAGCGTGTACTTAGCTCACAGATCTTGAGAAACATACCCTAAGTCACATGACACATCCAAACCCCCCACCGTGTCATGTGTCCAGTCTGTTGGACACGATTCAACCTAATTC
Source organism: Picea sitchensis (assembly GCA_010110895.2). Classification (NCBI taxonomy): domain Eukaryota; kingdom Viridiplantae; phylum Streptophyta; class Pinopsida; order Pinales; family Pinaceae; genus Picea; species Picea sitchensis. The sequence continues at coordinate 43,550 of SNQJ01S0069188.1, read as the reverse complement.
GTGTCCGACACTTGTTTAGAATATGTCATGTTCACCGGACACGCGTGCCCTAAAAACAAGACACGTGTCTTGCTTAGAAAAGGACCTCGGCTCATGTTTTCTCATGCAAGTTCCAACTGTGAGGTGTTTCGATGTGCAGCTAAGGGTTATTTGTCATGACTAATGTTATTTAAAGAGGTCCCCAGCCCCTCCATTTCACCCACCCTAGTAATTAATGGTAATATTAAATTCTTAAAGTAAAAGGATGAAAATGAAAGATAAAGGAGAATGTCATTCTCCTTTATCTTTCATTTTCATCCTTTTACTTAAATTTTTAACATTACCATTAATTGTTTCAGGATGTTTGAGAGTGGTTCCAACCTCATTGGACTTCATATGGAGAAAGTAAAATTTTAAGCCCTATACAAAATTCAGAAGACTTAACAGTTTTCAGGATTTCAAGATTGGCAGGATTGCAATGTTTCCACCGGATTCTATCATGTATGAGGGTATGGAACTGGCATTTAATCAAGGGCACCAAGCCCTTTATGTACCTCGATGTTGGTGGCAATGATTGTTGAACTCTTCTATCACGACCCCAGTAAAAATGTACCCTTCATTCAAGTATAAACTCTTTTGTTGAACTCTTCTCTTTGTCATCGTGTCAAGTGATTTAGTGGTGTATGTGCACACCAACCTCTGTCTTATATGCAGGCACTAGGCAAAGAGAAGAGTGGTTGAAGGGAAAGGCAAAGATGTGGGATGTGTTTCCTGATGATATGGGTTTGGACAACAATGTTAAGTTGGCAAATGTCATCATTTATGTTAGTAAGTTAGTACTAGTTGTATGATTGAATTAGTATCATCATGTAAATGTTTAAAATTTAATTATTTCATTTTTGTATGTGTAATTCATAATTTAAATTTTAATATATATATATATCGTGTCCTCCATTTCCTATTTCTGGGGATCGTCGTACCCCGTGTCGGATACTCGTATTTCCATGTCCTCTGTGTCCCATGTCCCCGTGTCAGGTGACTTAGATTGTGCCACAGCAAACTGCCTTGAAAACAGTCCACAAACAGACCATAAATCTACCTAGATTTTCGTGCAACCAACCTTGGGATTTGTGCCCAACTTGCACACTATTCTATTGTACGGATCCCTGTTGTACAGATCTACCTTGGAATCCATGCCCAATCTATACATTGTTTTGTTGTACGGATCGGCCTTGGAAGTCGTGCAACTCCCTTGGGAAACATGCCAATGTTGCTTGTTGATTCTGTTGTACAGATGGGCTGCCTAGGGAAGTGCACCCTCCTTGGGAAACATGTTAATGCCTTGGGAAATGCACCCAAGCTGCTGCATGCAAGTTTTCCACTTTTCCTCTCCTCCTTAGCTCTATGTCTCACCTGTCACAATAATGAGTCAATTTCACTTTTTCCAACTTCTATATTCTCCATATCTCCAACCTCATAATCATCACCTCGATCTACGAACAAAATCAACTTAGATCTACAGTCACAATATAATCTAAAGTTGACTTAAATTTTACTTTATGAACTTTAGAAAAGTCAACATTAATTAATAATTAATTAATGTACTTTTGAGAAAAAGTCACTTTATAAAAATAATGTAAGCCTGAGTAAGTTTCCAGACGACTTCCACATGCTTCGACTTTGAGCCAATACATAAGCACCTGTCTGAGCTATCATAATTTAACAAAAAAGAAACCAAAAAATCGGGTGTGTGATAGCACAAGAAAGTGCTCTGATACCACCTGTGGTGTACCCTGAAAACCAAAACAGAAAACTCAAAGAAATATTGAAAGAATGTAACTATGGAAAGCAAATAAAACAACACCAAAGTATTGAAGCAAACATTTATTGATATTCTAAATAGGGAGCAATGTTCACTTGCCTCTTTGGGGGGGTAACCTCCAATTGAGCAGAAATTAATCACTTGGCATCTAATTGAATAGCTTCTACTACTAAAAATAATTTTTATTTGTCCCACACCCTAACTACTTAGTGGGCCTTCCTTAATGAGGCTACATCAACTACCTAGTGAACCTTCTTAGATGTGGCCACCTTACATTATTGATTACACTAATTTTTATTTGTCCCACACCCTAACCACTTAGTGGGCCTTCCTTAATGAGGCTACATCAACTACCTAGTGAACCTTCTTAGATGTGGCCACCTTACATTATTGATTACACACTCTAACAGTTAAGGGAGTTAGGGCACGACCCTAACAGAGTACCAGGAGAACAGAAATGCCATGAAAACCACATAATATAATGCATACCTCCACATTAACTAAGAAATAAATCAACCCCTAAGGCCTAAAGGCACTTCCTGGGAGCTTCAAACAATGATCAAGGAGATAGGAAGCTAAGAGAAATGAACCAGCCCAATTCTGCAGTTACAAGAAAATAATGTTGGAGCCTGGGCTCTAAGATCTAGTGCTAGCAACTTTTGATTATCTAGTTCAAGCATTTTGATGACCACTTTGGTCGGCAATCACTTGTGCTCATCATATTTTATAAATATCAGTGTTAATGGCTGGTTGTCTTGTAATAAGAGACAAAAGCAAGTTTCTTCATCCCGTAGGGGCATTCATACCGTATCTTGAGGGTTCCAACTTCTTTGCAATGCTTTTATCCACATTTCAAGGGATTCCAAGAGAAATATTGGGTGATCTTTTACGGTGGTGCTAAAATTTAAATAGCACCATCAAACACTAGATGCATGTTGAAAATATATTCTATACTTTTATAAATGTTATCCTGAATATTTGTAAGCTGACCTTGCATTATACTCAGACGTTACAGTTAGCTCACTATACTAAGAGTCTAAGACAGGAACCCAAAAGCAATGCAAGTAGTAAATACTAAAATGATAACTGAAACTGAATAGCACTACCATAACAGAAAAGGAAAATAAAACTTGAAAAAGCACAACAAAATTCTCACTCGATCGCACCTTGACAAAGAAAATATAAAATTAGTCACGGAAAGAATTCATAAGTATACACACAAACCTCCCTCTAAGTTGAGGTGGAATCAAAAGACCTCCTGAAGTATCGGGAGGAATCCTTGAAGGTGGCAAGTTCCCTCTTGGAAGCTTTCTGTGTGGTGGTAACGATGCAAATCCATTTGTCTCTGGCCTTTTCCTCGATGCACTTGCAGCCATAGCTGTAGCAACCCTGGAAGAATGGTCGCTGCCTGTTTGGTTAGCTGGTGCAGCTAGCGACTTAAGCAATTCTGAAGCATCTGGGAGTTCTATCATCGATTCTATAGAGGAGTTCTCTCCTGCTTCTGACTGCTGCCCACGTTCTGAACTTGTCTGGCTCCTATATATACCAACACCATTTGTCAGTTTCCAAATAGCAAAAAAGTCAACCCAAAAGCCATAAGATGTCAGTAGCCTTTATATAGAGATGGAAAGCTTGCATGTGGTTTTTCTCCTCATATTTTCTGAGTTCATGAGTTCAAAAGACAGCAATGCCAAAATGATGAGTATAGAACTCAAAGGGAAAAAGAAAAAGCTCACATCATTGTTTGCCCCTAACCACAACATCTTTAGTAGGTATTAGACTCTATGTACATGAGCTATTTTGTATGTATGCTCATGATTTTGAAGTATCGTTACATTTAAAAAGAAAAGGCTTGCAGGATTGTTGTGTACCTAACCACAACATCCTTAGATGGTATTAAACTCTATGTACATGAGTTATTTTGTGTGTATGCTCGCGATTTTGTAATCATGTTGTATTTACACAGGCCACTTTATATAATAAGGACCTGATGACTCTTATTTGTGATTTCTGCATTGAGTTATGCTTTTTGTCACTCTATTGGTATAAATAGGGGCTCCCCCTTCCCATATGTAACTCTAATCATTTTATGAATACAAATCAACCAGTTGCTTGTGCGCTTGTGCTTATTGGAGATGTCTTCCTCCACTACTCAGATTTGCAATGCAATCCACCCCTGGGTGTGCAGGTGCCCCCATTGTTTCTTTGTTTATTTTATGTTACTATAATTCCATTTCTGTTTCAGTTGCAGTAGAGGTTCCATTTAGCTACATGACCACTGAAATGACATGCTATAGTATGGAAGCCAGAGAAATGATATAGCATCGTAGTACTTTTAGAAATTCAAACATAAGAGTATACTTTCAAGAGTAAATGGTGCAAAAGAAGTAATAAACTTTCTAGAGAGCAGTGTTTGCATCACCTCTGCAATCCTCGAAAATAAAATACATTAAAACATAAGGAGACTCAAAAGAAACGTTTGAAATAGTTTCGTAATTGTACTGCTTAACCTTAACCCATACAGCATTATTACACCATATGAAACATCTCTTCATATCACAAGATGTTTCTAACAAAAGCTGTTTTTGTTCTGAAGCCATCAACGTATAATAAACACTCTACGCAACAAATACACATTGTACTGAATACGGTAAATACATATTGGACTGAATACGAAAACTACAGAGAGTTGTATAATAAACACATTCAAGATAAGCAAAGAGCAGTATATGCTACAATAAAAAAATCATGTTCCATAAGCTGAAACACGCTAAGAAATACTAACAGGCTATAGGACGCAACAAACCCAAACAAAGAGATGAATGTGAGAACACCAATTCATCTCATTTGTCAATATCTTTCAAAAATAAAATCGAAATTTACCCAATTGGTTTTCAGGTTCAGAAAATAAATCATTAAGATTTGCTTTTTGGTTAAACTTTTAAAAATATATGTATATAACATGTTTTTAACCAAATATGATGTTAAAACATGTTTTTTAAGTCTTCACATTTAATTAAACATATTTTTGGATCAAATTATAAGTTATATGAAATATTTGTATTTGTTTTTTTTTAAATATATAAAGTTATAACAATGATTGCTTTAATTTTATTTGGTGAAACGGCTGTTTTTTTTCTTGAATTTCAGTGTTGTTGAATTCGAATGACCAGTCGTTAGTAAATGCCATCAGCTGAAAAAGGTATATGTAAAATCCTTATGAATTCAAATATGAAAAGAAGTAAACTAAATATTTTGACATTTTAATAGATCTCCCTGTAATAAAAGATAAATCGGTTCCGCGAATGCTAGTCTGTACAGGGCACAACAAAAACCCTAAACCACGTGGGTATAATTTGGGACTAAATTTAACACTGATCAACTGATGTTTCGTTAACAATTAAATAACCTTGAAATTCAATTAGTGCCTGCTAAAACATAGGGTTTAATATACAGCAATACTGCTTAAGGCGAACGCGCTCAAACAGATGCTTATGGAATGAATGGGACTATGACTACTTACTGATTGGAAGGTCGCGAGCTCGAGCCTTGTCCGTGCTGTTCTTCTTGTTCAGGCTGGTTTTCTTCGATGTCATCATCGGAAGAAGATGCGTAATCCACGAGCGACATGATGATTGCTCTCCAGACAAGTGAATTTGAGAAGCTAAATAGGTAAGCATGGCAGGACAAACTGACCAGGTTAGATGACAGGATAAGCCCGTGGGTGTTAAATAGGTAAGCCTGGCAGGACAAACTAACCAGGTTAGATGACGGGGTAAGCCCGTTGGTGTTTAACCACGGTTAGATGACGGGACAAGGCCATCCACTAACCAAGAGTAATGGGATTGTGGCTCAACGGTGAAGATAGTGGTATGTTGGCCATTTATGAAAAACATGAATAAGTAGTTGGAGATATGTGGTATGAAGTGCTGAATGTGCATATTAATGGATTTTTTATATTTAATTTCTTAATTTAGTAAATAAATGTATTATTATTAAAAAAAAAAAAGGATGAATGATCTTTGATAGTCGTAGTCTAAATGTTTTAAGTTTTGGTTTTTTTTTTCCCGAGATATTATTAATTTAATTTTGTTTGAAATCCGGCGAGAAATTGTTAAATCTGCAGATTTAAATGGTTAAGTTTGCAGAATCTGAGTGCTCCGGGGTTTTTAAGCTCGTCGAATCCATTTATGCATTCAAAAATGCAATTCAAACAACAACAAATTTTGATTTTGCCTAGATTTATATTGTTGGATTCCAACCAAAAATATTAAAATGTAGAACGTTCAGATAACGTCCTTTTAATATGGGTGGTGGTTGATATGTGATGATAATAAAAAATATATATGTTTAAGCATTGAGGGGCTTACGTCGACCAACATATGACATATGATTTTTGGGATTATCGGCGTAGAGTAAGTCATTAATTTATGACCCATGTCCATGAGTATTAGTCGCAATTGACCATTTTCTCATGACTTTGAATAATCCACTTAGCACTCATTGCATTGGTTCAAGCTTATAGGTGTTACAGAAATATTCCCCTGTGTACAGATGAACTTTCCCTTGGAGTACAGACCCCTCTACCAAGACAAAAAAATACCTTTGGACACTACCATTCCTATAGATTCATTTTATCCATCGAAAAAGAGAGAAGGAGGAAAAGTATGATGTACCTCACTTTCGACGTTTGTCCAAGTTGTTCCAATCCGCAAGTTCTGAATAGTACCTACAATGGACAATAAGAAACAAACGACTATCTCCTACTCTAATGAATTAGACAAAATCAAGGGAATACACAGAGAAATTGCAAGAAACGCAATAATATAATTAAACTCAGATTCTATTAATGACTATCTGGGATACAAAACACTGTAAAATGCAAAGCATACAAGCTAGCTAGAATGGTGGTAGTTTATCTCTGAAGAGAGAGATTAATGGCTACGCTCATTCACAAGAAGCCCATTACAAAGAGGTCAAAAAGGCCTTTTAACATAAAGTGTCAATGAGAAAACCGTAAACATCCAAAATACTAACCCCATAAGAAAAGATTTGTGGGCCCCTATGTGTTTAGTTGATACGTCAACTACTTGGGGGTTCAACTTTTGCATACAATCTTTGTTTGGGGCACTCGATACCTCATCTGAAAGGTCTAGTCGAGGAGTACACATTTTGTTCGACCTAGCATCTTCCATGGGCTACATGTTAGGCATCGTCATACCAAGAAAATGTCATTTAGGTCCTTAAAATGACCTGGAAATTTGGGACTAGAAAAACCGTAGAAAAACTGCCAAGATGTGGACCCATTTTGAATTAGTGGAATGGGTGGGTGGCCACCAATATCCACCTAGATTAATGTGTGAGTAGTGACATTAAATAAGCAACAACAAATAATATTCATAAGTTCTAAAGGATGTATTTCAGATCTTCATCATTTTTTATCCAACAAGATCTCTCATGAGCATAAGGTGAAGAGCATACTTTGTTTGAAATATTTTTTAGGTCCTTAGTTTTGTGCACGAGTGTCATTAATAACTGAAATACCAAGTGTTGAGAACTGTTGGAATTGCAAGTATGTTTGAACAAACATGATATCTCCACACATTTTTTTTTTTTTTTTGAGATCAATGAAGTGGCATTAGTTTGAGCTACCTATGGTACCCTGCATAGTTGACCTTCCAGAGTAACAATGAAACTACGTTGTCGAGACTCGTAAAAAACATGGCATCTCCACACATGGTATCTTTCTAATAATTATTGGAAAGAGGGACGAACACTTTGACAAAACATGGCATCTCCACACATGGTATCTTTCTAATAATTATTGGAAAGAGGTTGAAGAAGTTTGTAACCTTTGACATCTTCAAGATATCCATTAAAAATGCACTTCTCACTTTTAGTCTATAATGCTTTCATTTCTCATCGGGAATGCGAGCCCATGCTTCACTACCAAATACACGAAAGTGTCTTAAATCTTGCTTAATTTTAGTATGTCCTTCTTCCGATGTTATTTTTTTAAAGTCTTTGTGCGAATGTGATTTACTATGTAATTGGCACAATTGATGGCTTCGGGCCAATAATGAAGACTTAAACCCTTAGAATGGATCATAATTTGTCATTTCCTTTAATGCATGATTCTTTCTCTCAACAACACAATTTTTCCATGGTGTATATAGAACAATATGCTTCATTTGAATGCCCTATGTAGTGCAGTAAGTTGTAAATTTGTTGCTAACATATTCACCTCCATTATATGTTCTTAACCTCTATAGTGAATGTTTAGATTGTTTTTGTACAAGGGCCTTGTAGGCCAAAAACAAGTTAAACACTTAACTATTAAATTTCAATAAATAAACCCAAGTGTGTCTTGAGAAGTCATCAATGAAGGTTAAGAAGTATTATCACCCAAAGAATGAAGGAGGAAAAAGAAGATCACACAAATCACTATGAACAAGCTGCAAATGGGTCGAGGCGCTCCAAGAGGCATGTTTGTCAAAATTATCAAAATATGATCAAAGCAGTTCCATATTAAATACCGAGTGCAAGCCAAAGAAAGGGGGAATACTTAATTCAAAAGCATTCTTACCCATAGCCTTGGTGATGGTGTAAGGCATGTATCTAAGTGGGTGGAGCATCCGATCGGATCCTATGAGACACTCTTTCTGCAAATGCAACCATACCTCATCTCCCACCTTAAACTTGTGTGGTACCCAATGTTGATTGTGGTGTTGCTTGTACTTGGCATTGGATTTCTGCAAAATATCATGAACCTTTTGTTGGATATTCTGGATTCGATCAAAAAATTCAACTGCTCAATCATCCTTGGTCTGAGCATGGGAGGACTCTTCCTCTACAACTACAGTGGGCATAGTTACACCAATGGGGGCTAATGGTTGGAACCCCGAGCACATTTGAAAAGGGTTGTGGCCAATACAATTGTAGAGGGATATGTTGTAGCTATGTTGAACATAAGGAAGGCTCTCATCTCGTGTGCATGGATGTTTGGAATTTTACATCCTCGGTATATGGACAATCATCATGTTGACTATCTATGTTTTTCTATCAATCTGTGGGTGGAAGGTAGTCGACTTGGTCATCTTGGTGTCCATCATCGACCATAGGCTAGACTAAAAAGTACTCAGGATCCTATTGTATCGATATGAAATAATGGTCTGTGAGAGTCCAAAATGAACCCAAACATGTTCAAAGAAGAGCTTAGTAGTGGCCTCGACTATGATGCTCTTCTTCCAGGGTGCCAAACTTCCATCTTAGAGAATTGATCAACGATCATGAAAACACAATCATTTCGATGCTTGGTTGAAGGTAGACCAGACATGTAATCCATCGAGATGGATTCCCACATCCTATTTGGGGTAAACAAATGGATGTATAGCCCTTGTTTTCTTGATGGCGAGTTTGGCAATGGTGCAGGCAATGCAGGATCTGATGTACTTGCAGACATCTTGTCGAAGCTTCAACTAATAAAAATGTTTTTCTACCATAGAAATGAACATGGCGGTAGTGCGTTGCCATGCCAAAAAAACATCGTTTAGGGGCTCAGAACAACCCTTGAAGTTTGGGACCCAAAAAACCGTAGAAAAGTTTCCATGATGTGGAACCATTCTTAATTAGTGGAACAAGTGGGTGGCCACTGGTATCCACCTAGATCAATCCTCACCCTAGGTTCTGGATTTCCTTGATACAACTAAGCATGGAAATGGCCACCGGTATCCACCTAGATTAGTCCTCACCCCAGGTTCTGGATTTCCTTGATACAACTAAACATGGAAATGGCCACCTACATGTTCCACTAATTCAAAATGGTTCCACATCTTGGCAGATTTTTGGGTTCCAAATTCCTAGGGTCGTTTTGTTTCCTTTTAATGATGTTTTTTTGGCACGACAACTCTTAGCATGTGGAAAAACGCAAATTCTAAGCTGAACAGAATGTATACTCCTTTGTTAGACCTTTTTGACAAGGTATCAAGCACCCCAAACATAGATCATATATAAAAGTTGTGTCCCCGAGAATTTGACATATCAACTAACCACATCGAGGCCCACAAATATTTTGGCATTTCATCTTCTTGGGTTAGGGTTTTAGATGTTTAGGGTTTTCTCATTGATGTTTTATGTTAAAAGGCCTTTTCAACCTCTTTGTAAGGGTATTGATACATAACAATCATGCCGTAAAGAAATACAGTAAGGTTGTTATGGGGGATCAAAATTTGAATTTCCTTGATTAATAACATTTGTACCATAAATATATCATGAACTTGTTGTTGGATGTTCTATATTTGCTAAACAAATTTGGCTGCTTGATCAGTCTCAGTCTGAGCATGGGATGACTCTTCTTGTGTAGCTGCAATGGGCAGAGCTACGTCAATGGGGCCAATGACTGGAACCCCAAGCACACCTGAAAAGGGTTGTGACCAATAGAGTTATGGAGGTATCTATTGTAGTTATGTTGAACATAAAGAAGGCTCTCATCCCATGTGCACGGATGTTTGGAATTGTATATCCTTAGGATATAAATTTTTAAATTTAATTTCTTAATTTATTAAATAAATTTATTATTAAAAAAAAAGGATGAATAACTTTTGACAGTCGTAGTCTAAATGTTTTAAGTTTTGGTTTTGTTTTTTTTTTCGGGGATATTATTAGTTTAATTTTGTTTGAAATCGGGCGAGAAATTGTTAAATTGCAGATTTAAATGGTTAAGTCTATATAATCTAAGTGCTCCGGGTTTTTTAAGCTCGTCGAATCCATTTATGCATTCAAAAATGCAATTCAAACAACAACAAATTTTGATTTCACCTAGATTTATATTGTCTGATTCCAACCAAAAATACTAAAATGTAGAACGTTTAGACAATGCCTTTTTAATATGGGTGGTGGTTGATATGTGATGATAACAAAAAATATATATGTTTAAGCATTTAGGGGCTTACGCAGACCAACATAGGACATATGATTTTTGGGATTATCTGCGTAGAGTAAGTCATTAATTTATGGCCCATGTCCATGAGTATTAGTCGTAATTGACCACTTTCTCATGATTTTGAATAATCCACTTAGCGCTCATTGCATCGGTTCATGCTCATAGGTGTCACGGAAATATTCCCATGCGTACAGGTGAACTTTCCCTTGGAGTACAGACCCCTCTACCGAGACAGAAAACTACCTTTGGACACTACCATTCCTATAGATTCATTTTATCCATCGAAAAAGAGAGGAGGAGGAAAAGTATGATGTACCTCACTTTTGACGTTTGTCCAAGCTGCTCCAATCCGCGAGTTCTGAATATTACCTACAATGGACAATAAGAAACAAACCACTATCTCCTCCTCTAATGAATTAGACAAAATCAAGGGAATACACAGAGATATTGTAAGAAACACAATAATATAATTAAACTCAGATTCTATTAATGAATATCTGGGATACAAAATATTGTAAAATGCAAAGCATACAAGCTAACTAGAATGGTGGTAGCTTATCTCTGAAGAGAGAGATTAATGGCTACGCTCATTCACATGAACCCCATTACAAAGATGTCAAAAAGGCCTTTTAACATAAAGTGTCAATGAGAAAATCGTAAACATCCAAAATACTAACCCCATAAGAAAAGATTTGTGGGCCCCCATGTGTTTAGTTGATACGTCAACTATTTGGGGTTGCAACTTTTGCATACAATCTCTGTTTGGGGCACTCGATACCTCATCTGAAAGGTCTAGTCGAGGAGTACACATTTCATTCGACCTAGCATCTTCCATGGGCTACATGTTAGGCACCATCATGCGAAGAAAACGTCGTTTAGGTCCTTAAAATGACTTGGAAATTTGGGACTAGAAAAACCGTAGAAAACCTGCCAAGATGTCGAACCATTTTGAATTAGTGGAACAGGTGGGTGGCCACCAGTATCCACCTAGATTAATGTGTGAGTAGTGACATTAAATAAGCAACAACAAATAGTATTCATAAGTTCCAAAGGATGTATTTCAGATCTTCATCATTTTTAATCCAACAAGATCTCTCATGAGCATAAGGTGAAGAGCATACTTTGTTTGAAATATTTTTTAGGTCCTTAGTTTTGTGCACGAGTGTCATTAATAACTGAAATACCAAGTGTTGAGCTCTGTTGGAATTGCAAGTATGTTTGAAAAAACATGATATCTCCACACAGGACGAACACTTTGACAAAACATGGCATCTCCACACATGGTATCTTTCTAATAATTATTGGAAAGAGGTTGAAGAAGTTTGTAACCTTTGACATCTTCAAGATATCCATTAAAAATTCACTTCTCACTTTTAGTCTATAATGCCTTCATTTTCTCATCGGGAATGTGAGCCCATGCTTCACTACCAAATACACAAAAGTGTCTTAAATCTTGCTTAATTTTAGTATGTCCTTCTTCCGATGTTATTTTTTTAAAGCCTTTGTGCGAATGTGATTTACTATGCAATTGGCACAATTGATGGCTTCAAGCCAATAATGAAGACTTAAACCCTTAGAATGGATCATAATTTGTCATTTCCTTTAATGCATGATTCTTTCTCTCAGCAACGCCATTTTTCCATGGTGTATATAGAACAATATGCTTCTTTTGAATGCTCTATGTAGTGCAGCAAGTTGTAAATTTGTTGTTGACATATTCACCTCCATTATATGTTCTTAACCTCTATAGTGAATGTTTAGATTGTTTTTGTACAAGGGCCTTGTAGGCCAAAAACAAGTAAAAAACTTAACTATTAAATTTCAATAAATAAACCCAAGTGTCTCTCGAGAAGTCATCAATGAAGGTTAAGAAGTATTATCACCCAAAGAATGAAGGAGGAAAAAGAAGATCACACAAATCACTATGAACAAGCTGCAAATGGGTTGAGGCGTTCCAAGAGGCATGTTTGTCGAAATTATCAAAATATGGTCGAAGCAGTTCCACATTAAATATCGGGTGCAAGCCAAGGAAAGGGGGAATACTTAATTCAAAATCATTCTTACCCAAAGCCTTGGTGATGGTATAAGGCATGTATCTAAGTGGGTGGATCATCGAATAGGATCCTATGAGACACACTTTCTGCAAATGCAACCATACCTCATTTCCCACCTAAAACTTGTGTGGTAACTGATGTTGATTGTGGCGTTGCTTGTACTTGGCATTGGATTTCTGCAAAATATCATGAACCTTTTGTTGGATGTTCTGGATTCGATCAACAAATTCAACTGCTCAATCATCCTTGGTCTAGGCATGGGAGGACTCTTCCTCTACAACTGTAGTGGGCATAGTTACACCAATGGGGGCTAATGGTTGGAACCCCGAGCACACTTGAAAAGGGTTGTGGCCAATAGAGTTGTAGAGGGATATATTGTAGCTATGTTGAACATAAGGAAGGCTCTCATCTCGTGTGCATGGATGTTTGGAATTTTACATCCTCGGTATATGGACAATCATCATGTTGACTACCTCTGTTTTTCTATCAATCTGTGGGTGGAAGGTAGTCGACTTGGTCATCTTGGTGTCCATCATCGACCATAGTCTGGACTAAAAAGTACTCAGGACGTATTGTATCGATATGAAATAATGGTCTGTGAGAGTCCAAAATGAACCCAAACATGTTCAAAGAAGAGCTTAGTAGTGGCCTCGACTGTGATGCTCTTCTTCCAGGGTGCCAAACTTCCATCTTAGAGAATCGATCAACGACCATGAAAACACAATCATTTTGATGCTTGGTTGAAGGCAGACCAGACATGTAATCCATCGAGATGGATTCCCACGTCCTATTTGGGGTAGACAATGGGTGTATATCCCTTGTTTTCTTGATGGCGAGTTTGGCAATGGTGTAGGCAATGCAGGATCTGATGTACTTGCATACATCTTGTGGAAGCTTCAACTAATAAAAATGCTTTTCTACTATAGAAATGAGCATGGCAGTAGTGCGTTGCCATGCCAAAAAAACATCGTTTAGGGCCTCAGAACGACCCTTGAAGTTTGGGACCCAAAAAACCATAGAAAAGTTGCCAAGATGTGGAACCATTCTGAATTAGTGGAACAGATGGGTGGCCACCGGTATCCACCTAGATCAGTCCTCACCCTAGGTTTTGGATTTCCTTGATACAACTAAGCATGGAAATGGCCACTGGTATCCACCTAGATCAGTCCTCACCCTAGGTTCTGGATTTCCTTGATACAACTAAACATGGAAATGCCACCCACATGTTCCACTAATTCAAAATGGTTCCACATCTTGGCAGTTTTTTGGGTCCCAAATTCCTAGGGTCATTTTGATTCCTTTTAATGATGGTTTTTTGGCACGACAACTCCTAGCATGTGGACAAACGAAAATGCTAAGTTGAATAGAATGTGTACTCCTTCGTTAGACCTTTTTCACAAGGTATCAAGTGCCCCAAACATAGATCATATATAAAAGTTGTGTCCCCGGAAATTTGACATATCAACTAACCACATTGAGGCCCACGAATATTTTGGCATTTCATCTTCTTGGGTTAGGGTTTTAGATGTTTAGGGTTTTCTCATTGATGTTTTATGTTAAAAGGCCTTTTCAACCTCTTTGTAAGGGTATTGATACATAATAATCATACTGTAAAGAAATACAGTACGGTTGTTATGGGGGATCAAAATCCAAATTTCCTTGATTAATAACATGTGTACCATAAATATATCATGAACTTGTTGTTGGATGTTCTATATTTTCTAAACAAATTTGGTTGCTTGATCAGTCTCAGTCTGAGCATGGGATGACTCTTCTTGTGTAGCTACAATGGGTAGAGCTACGTCAATGGGGGCTAATGACTGGAACCCCAAGCACACCTGAAAAGGGTTGTGACCAATAGAGTTATGGATGGATCTATTGTAGTTATGTTGAACATAAGGAAGGCTCTCGTCCCATGTGCGCGGATGTTTGGAATTGTATATCCTTAGGATATGGACAATAATCCTATTGACTACCTCTATTTGTCCATTTGTGTCTGGGTGGAAGGCAGTCGACCTGGTCAGCTTGGTGTCCATCATCAACCATAGGCTTGACCAAAATGTACTCAGGAACCTACTATATTGATATGAAATAATGGTTCATGGGAGCCCAAAATGAACTCAAACACATTCAAAGAAGATCTTAGCAGTGGATTCGATGTTGATGCTCCTCTTGCAAGGTGCCAAAACTATTATCTTGGAGAATTGATTGACGATCACGAAGACATAATCATTCCCATGCTTGGTTGAAGGAAAAACAAACATGTAATCCATGGAGTTGGACTCCCAAGGCCTATCTGGATTAAACAGATGGATGTATAGCCCTTGTTTCTTGATGGTGGGTTTAGCAATGGTGTAGGCAGTGCAGGCTCTAATGTCCTTGTGGACATCTTGTCTAATCTCCAACCAATAAAAATGCGTTTGCATTACTGCAACTATTTTGTCCACACCAAAGTTTCTTGTTGCTCGATTGTAATGAGCTTCCCAAATGAACTTTGCACAATCGCTTGAAGGAACATAGAGATGGCTTAGATGGCATAACAATCCATCCTAGAGATGAAATTCTAGAACTGGTTTGCATGCACTCAATGTTTGATAGGTAGTAGAAAAGTCATAGTCATTACTATATAATTATGGTCACTTGAACGTTTAAGGCCCATAGGAGTTAAGAATTGTGGTTAGTGGCATAATCAGGGGTTGACTGAGGCAGTCTCTGACATGGTTGGTGCTTCCCTTCTTGTAATTGAGGTTCAAGTGGAATTGTTGTAGGTACATGGACCACTTCTAATGGCAATCATTCTGTAACTTTCTGTGTGTTTGCATGAATTGCAGAGGCACGTGATCAATGTGGATGATCGTTTCGTACCCCATAATGTAATGCTTTCGTTATCGTCATTCTTGCGCACTGGAGTACGTCTCTTTATTGTAGGTGGGGTATTTGTGAATAACATCATATAATGTTTCACTATGATAGTCCATCAGGTGCCCACGTTGAGTGAGGACTGCACTGATATCATAATCTGAAGCATCTTTCTCAATCTCAAATGGCTATTGCAGGTCTGGAAAAATAAAGATTGGTGTTGTGAAGAGGTGGAATTTCAAATCCTTGAATGATTTATATTGGGATGATGCCCAAACAAACTTGGCCTTCGCTCCACCCTTGGTCACTTGGATTCCACCCTTGGTCACTTGGATTAGGGCCCAAGCGATATGAGAGAACCCCAACACAAACATGCGGTATAAGTTGGCAAGGCCCAAGAAGTTGCAGAGCTCGGTCAATGTCTTTGAGTTGACCAAACACGGATGACTTGGATGTTGGTTGGATCCACATGTACACCATGCTCATCCATGATGTATCCAAAATATTGGATTCTTTGCATGCCAAAGGAACACTTCTCCAAATTGACATATAACTTGTGTTGTCACAGGGTGCCCAAAACCTATTGAATGCGCTTCAAATGTTCCTCCCATGTTTTGCTAAAGATGAGGATGTCATCCAAATATACAACCATAAAGCAGTTTTTTAATGGCCACAATATACCATCCATCATTTGCATGAATGCATTAGTCAATCTGAAAGGCATGGCCAACCACTCAAAGAGACCTTCTTTAGACTTGAAGGTTGTCTTCCATACATTAGTTTGCTCAATTGACACCTAGTGGTAGCCTAACTTTAGATCAATCTTACTAAAAAATTTGGCTCCCTTGAGCTAATCGAGAAGACCATCAATCCGAGGGATTAGGTATCGGTTCTTGACTGTGATTTTGTTCATGATTTTGTAATAAAAAAAATGTCACCATGTCTCGTCCTTCTTCTGTACTAGAACAATAGGGCTCCTACAAGGTGAGGAGCTTGGTCTGATGTGGCTCTTCATAATTAATTCTTGGATCTAGAATTTGATTTCTTCATTCTCCGAATCAGTTCACCTGTATACAGGGTCATTAGGCAGAGGAGCATCGGGTGTGAAATCAATCGAGTGCTTTACCTGGCAGTGCAAAGGTACCCGAGTAGGCAAGACAAAGATGTCTTTGTGCTCTTCTACTATCTTGTCCACATGTTTTTACTATGTAGAGAGACCTCATGCAAAGGTTTTGGCTATTGCAGTTACCTTCCGTTCACTTTTCGACCAAGCCATGAAGAGGACAATTCTCGCGGTCTAAGAGATCACTTTTCTACAATGCATTGTGGAGATCGAAGAGATCGTAGTAGTTCGGACTGCCTCTGGTACCTTGTAGAGTTGACCTATGAAAGTAATAATGATACTGCATGACCTAGATTCATAAACAACATGATGCTTCAACATATATGATTGTCTTAAAAGAACATTGCAAACTTCAAGGGGGGAAACATCAAACAATACCTTCTCTTTGAAGGATCTGATGGTGTAGTGCAGGCGACATTGCCAGCTTACGTGGATGTCTCATCCTTGGTTGAGCCAACCAATGGTGTATGGCTGAGGATGCGACATCATAGTTAGGTTCAACGTCTTGACAACCTCTGTCGAGATTAGGTTCTTACATCTATCACTTTCAACAATGAAATGGAGGGGGTTCCCCTACACCCATGTTTATGAGTGGAAGAGGCACTACCCTTCTTCAGACTCCTTTGGTTCCTCTAACTGAACTTTTTGTGGTAGCGATGGTGACACTCGTTGAATCAGATTTTGAGTTGGCATTTAAGTCTGAGGCTTTCATCTCAACCAACAATGATTGTTTGGAGCGACATTCATCAATGTTGCGTTAAGGGATTTTGTGGAACTCATACCACTTTCTAGTGTCATTCTTCGACTTCCTGTTACCCTTCTTTGCTTGTGGCTTGGGTTGGTAGTCTTGGGGCTGGACATCCTTGATATGTCCTTTGCATTAGGTGTTAGGGCCACCTTTACTGTACTTCTACTGCGATGGGTTTGCAAAACTGAAATCCCTCTTATTCTTTTTCTTGAACTTTTGCTCAATCTTGATAACATATTAGTAAGTGGCTCCTAGTGAGCAGATGTTCAGGAACTCCATATATGTTTTGGATGTACCTATGTAGGCCACTGTGTTACTTCAAGACTAGGTGTTGCTTGGAGTCTTTAATACATAACTTTGTGCATAAGGTATGGAAGATGTTGGTGTACTCCAACATTGTCTGGTCTCTCTCATGACACAAAGTTTTCCATATCGTGTATTGGTCATCGTAGTTTTCAATAGGGTAGTATTTCACCTTGAAGGCATCAATAAAATCCCTCAAGTGGGTTCTGGACCAAAAATTGTAGACACATCTCTGGCAATGTTGCTCACAGTAAGTATCCTACCAAAATCTGACATGGGGAAGGGATTTAAGGAGCACGAAGGTGATCTTTTCACTGTTGGAAAAATTTTGGACAGAGAAATAACCCTCTAGCAAACTTAACCAATTTTCCAAAGCATTGGTGTCTATCTGGCCTTCAAATAAAGGAATATGAAAGTTAACTTGTACCTTGAAGGGCATCACACCTCCAAAGTGACTGTTGTTTGAAGGTGTCATCGTTGTTGTTGTAAACCATCAAAGGATCTGGGTGAAATTATCCATCGTCTCGTTCCTTTGTTGCGCGAGGGATTCCTTGAGTAATAGTTTGATAGGATCTCCTACTCCTTGGGTTGGAAAGACTGATTTCCCTAAAGAGAAACTAGCTCAAGACCTAAGTCTCTGTACCTTGACCTCATTGAGGACATGTGATGAGGGGTAGATTTCTCTGATACCACTGATCTGGAATATATTTTGAACGAAATGAAGAGAGAGATATAATTAGGAAACACACAGAGATATTGCAAGAAACACAATAACATAGTTAAACTCGGATTCTATTAACTACTCTCTAGAATACAAAAGAATATAAAATACAAAGCACACAAGCTAGCTAGAATGGTGGTAGCTTATCTTTGAAGAGAGAGATGTTATAAGTATGCTCATTCGCAAGAATCCCAATACAAAGAGGTTGAAAAGGCCTTTTAACATAAAGCATCAATGAGAAAACCCTAAACATCCAAAACCATAATCATAGATGATGAAACACCAAAAGGTTTGTGGGCCCTGATGTCGTCAGTTGATACATTGACTTCTCGGGGGTGCAACTTTTGCATACAATCTATGTTTGGGGTGCTCGGTACCTCATTGGAAAGGTCTACCTAAGGAGTACACATTTGCTTCGGCATAGAATTTTTCGTCGACTACATGCTAAGAGTTGCCATGCCAAAAAACCATCATTTAGGATATCAAAATGGCCCCGAAAGTTTGGGACAAGAAAAACTGTAGAAAAACTACCAAGATGTGGAACCATTTTGAATTAGTGGAACAAGTGGGTGGCCACCAATATCCACCTGGATCAGTGTGTGACTAGTGATATTAAATAAGCAACAACAAATTAGATTCATAAGTGTTAAAGGATGTATTTCATATCTTCAGAATTTTTTATCGAACAATATCTCTTATGAGCACAAGGTGAAGAGCATACTTTGTTTGAAAGATTTGTTAGGTCCTTCGTTATGTGCACAAGTGTCATTAATAACTGAAATACCAAGTGTTGAGAATTGTTGGAAGTGCAAGTATGTTTGACAAAACATGGTATCTCCACTTAGGACGAACACCTTAAGAAACATCTCACTCAACCATATCAAAGATCAGTACACCAATGTTATTATGTGGTTAAAACCCTTGAAGAGGGAAACAATCCACAAGCGTAGCCAATGTAGCCACTTGAGACAATATATTAATGCAAAAGAAAAAATGTACATAAAGGTTTCTCGTGATCAATCTTTGGCAAATGACCCTCCATTCTCTTTAAATAGAGATCATGGACCAATCGGGTGCCAAGCCATGGATCAATAACCATTAGTGTCAAGGAGAATATGAGTTGTCAGATCAATTTATGTCTAGAACATATCATGACTGTCCAAATACATAAGTACAAAAGCATATTGATTCACACTAAAGAAACACACTTTTACCTAAAGACACAGTAGGCCAAGTTAACCTTAACTAAATCCTAAGTGTCTAAATATACTAACATCCCCCCTAAGGACAACTTGGGATAGGATTAATGGATTTAAAAAGGTGACACAATAGGAGAGGGAAGAAGGCATTATAGCCTATTCCCACTTAATGACAACTTCATGTACTCCTAACATAGTTCAAATTTTTGAAAAAAATTCTTGTATAAGAGACTTTCTGAAAATGTTTGTAACTTGATCGTTTGTAGGGAAAAAGAGGACTTCAATAACGCGATCATGAGTAATATTTTTGGTGAAGTGCATCTATATCTCAATGTGTTTGTTGAGTTGATGTTGAAGTATATATTTGGTGAGCTTGATCGCTCTCTGATTGTCACACCAAAGGGTGGTTGGATGATGTTATTGGAATCCAAACTTTGAAAGGATTTGTCGAAACCATAAGGCTTATTGACTTGCATTAAGAACTACTTGGTACTCTTCTTCCATTGAAGAAAGAGCTAGATCATATTGTTTTTTACAAGCTGAAGTGATTGATCTGACACCAAGGTTGAAAACATAACCTACGGTAGACATTCAATCATCAGGGTCACCAACCTAATTAGAATCAATGAAACTAGTGAACAAAGGAATCCCCCCTAAACTATAATGTATCCCAAATTGAACTTTACCCCATATATACCAAAGTGTCCTTTTTTGCAACTTTCCAATGGATTTCATGAGATGTTTACATATATCAAGCAACAAGAACAAAAAAAAAAAGAAATATCAAGATGGATATTAGTTAAATACAAAAGGCTGCCAACTAACTGACCGTACGAATTGACATCTTCTTCAGGTGTAGTATAGGTGGCGACAAGTTTGAGTCTAGACTAGAAGGGAGAAGGGGCTAGTTTACAATCTTCCATGTGAAAGCAATGAAGAAGGTCACATGCATACTTAGATTGGGAGAGGGAAATTCCTTCCTTGGTTTGGAAAACATGGGGGCCAAGGAAATAATGCAAATAACCTAAGTCTATCATTTCAAATTTCTTCTTAAGGTTGGATTTCACATGTGTTAAAAGTTTAGGCCCACTCTCAGTGAGGTTAAAGTCATCAACATAGAGAACTTGCATTATGAGATGGATTCTAACCCCAAATTGGGGTTAGAGTGACATCTAGAAAAGCCAGTGTCAAGAAGAATGTTATATATTTTAGCATACCATGCTCTAGGAGCTTGCTTAAAACCAAAGAGAGATTTCTTAAGGAAACATACAAGGTTGGTCATGTCATTATGAACATAGCTAGCAAGTTGTTCCATGTAGATCACTTCTTGAAAATCCCCGTGCAAGAAGGCATATTTAACATCCATTTAATGCATCTCTTATCTATGTGAGGCAACAAGGCAGATGTAATTCATTTTGGCTATGGGGGCAAAGGTTTCATTGTAGTCAATTTCTTCAACTCTAGAGAATATTTTGGAAACTAAATGGGCCTTATATCTTTCATCACTTCCATTTGATGCATACTTAGTTCTATACACCCATTTACATTTGACAAGTTTTTTTTTCCTTTTGGAAGAGGTACAAGATCCCAAGTATTGTTCACTATCAAGGAACAATATTATTCATTCACTGGAGTCCCAATTTGGATGGTCAAAATCTTCTGCAAATGTTTATGGATCATGAGTCTCTGAAAATTTATCCAAAAGAGAGGAGGCTTGCTAAAACTATGAACATGTACAACATTGATCTGTAGGATCACCAACAAGATCACCAGCTATGTTTCTTGTTGAATGGACCCATAAGGGAATTTATGGTGCCAGTGTAGGTTCAAGTTCAATGGACTCATCTAGAGGAAGGTGAGAAAGCAGAGGTGTATTTTCATCCTCACCATCATCATTTAAAGAAGAAATCAGAATATGATCAAAAGATGGCACAAACATCGAATTAAGCTTGCAAGCCAAGAGATTTTCATCAAATTTAACATATTTTCTAATGATTATTAGAATGAGGTTGAAGAAGTTTATAACCTTTGACATCTTCATGATATCCATTAAAAATGCACTTCTCACTTTTAGGCTATAATGCTTTAATTTTCTCATCAGGAATGTGATCCCATGCTTCACTACCAAATACACGAAAGTGTCTTAAATCTAGCTTAATTTTAGTATGTGCTTCTTCCGATGTTATATTTTTTAAAGCCTTTGTGCGAATGTGATTTACTATGTAATTGCCACAACTGATGACTTATGCCCAATGATGAAGACTTAGACCCTTAGAATGGATCATAATTTGTTATTTCCTTTAATGCATGATTCTTTCTCTCAACAACATCATTTTTCCATGGTGTATATGGAACAATATGCTTCATTTGAATGCCTATGTAGTGCAATAAGTTGTAAATTTGTTGTTAACATATTTTCCTCCATTATATGTTCTTAACCTCTACAGTAGATGTCTAGATTGTTTTTCTACAAGGGCCTTGTAGGCCAAAAACAAGTCAAAAACTTCACCCATAAGTTTCAAAAAATAAACCCAAGTGTGTCTGGAGAAGTCATCAACGAAGGTTAAGAAGTATTCTCACCTAAATAATGAAGGAGGAGAAACCAAACCACACAAATCACCATAAACAAGCTGCAAAGGATTTGAGGAGTGCCAAGAGGCATGTTTGTCAAAATTGTCTTGATTATGTTTATCGAGAACACAACTGGCACAAACACCATCTCTATAAGAAATGAGAGGAATATTAGTCACCATATTGTGATTACATAGCTGCTACAATGAGTGATAATTTAGATGACTAAATCGTTCGTGCCAATTTTTTCTCAGGTCATCACTATGAAGAATAAAAGCTAATGGAAAAGATGATGACCCAAAGTTGTCAAATTTGTACAACCTAGTAATATCATCAACAATTCTAGTTGGTAGAACATGCTTAGGATCTTTCAAATAATTGATTACAACTTGGTGAGATAAAAACTCTATTGTTTTATCTGCACTCGAACAAGTGATCTAATATGTTGATAGAAGTTTGCAGGTGAGACTCAGAATACATAATACATCATTAGAATAACCATAATCTAACTTAATTGTTTTAGACCCTACAACACTAAGAGCTCTGTAATCACCAACAAGTATTTGTTTGGTGTTAAAATAATTAAGAGCCAAAAATGTGGCTTTATCCATTGCCATGTGATAAGATGTTCCATAATCAATAAGCCACTCATCAGAAGAAGAAGTAGATGTTGCATTGAACGAAAAAGTAGAAGCATAAGGTGCATGTCGATGAGAAAAGAGTTGGAAGAAGAAGGATCAATATTGATAATGTGCTTCTTCATTATTGATTCCAAGGTCTCCATCTTTTAAAAAAAAAGTTTGTAGATAACCATCTCGCCCATGAAAAATCCAATGTCTATCAGTCTTCTTACTTTATTATTTTGGTAATTTATCACCAATGTGGGTAGAAGCTAACTAAGAGGGTTTGGGACCATTGTTTTGCTTGTTGTTGCGAGGATGTTGCTTATTTGGATGCTTGGATTTATATTTCTATTAGGCCACTAACGCTTTGTTGTATGTACTCGTAGTGTTGATCACTCCAAGATGTAAGAACTTATCTTTCTCTTTAATCAAAG
Organism: Picea sitchensis; assembly: GCA_010110895.2. NCBI lineage: Eukaryota > Viridiplantae > Streptophyta > Pinopsida > Pinales > Pinaceae > Picea > Picea sitchensis. The sequence goes on along the minus strand of SNQJ01S0069188.1, from coordinate 20,173 downwards.
AATCACAAAAAGACTCGAGAGAGGGTGTCATGTAAGAAGCCTCTAGAGCTTCTCTAGTGGAGTGAAAAGTAGATACAAAAATCAAATATATAGCAAGAAAAACATATATACATCGACCATCCTTAATATATATTTGGAAATCTTTAAGTAAAATTCTAAGTGTTTAGAACTTAGATAAATAATCTTCAATGTAAGAGAAATCATTGGGATTTAAAGAAATTAACTGATTTTTGAGCCGATGGGCTTGAACCTCATCGTGTTTACCAAACACCTTTTGCAACGTATCCCAAGCTTCATCTGGGTCATTAATTCCTCAAAGATGAAACCATAAATAAGGAGAGATGAACATTCTAATCAATTTACGTGCTTAGTCATTCTTATTATCCCATTTAAATTTATTGTCAACTTTAGTGGGGGTTATTTCTTTTCCTAAATTAATCTGATACAATCATTTACTTCATAGTACATCCTCCATTCGAGATTTCCATGAGAAGTAGTTGGTATTGGTAAGAAAAAGATCACTTGGAGTATCCATATAATATGGATTCAAAAGTTGAAACTGACTATTTGGATGGAAATCTCTCGAAAAAATTGGTTGTTTAAAAAAAGGCATGAAAAAAAAACTTCGGATGTGAAAATTGTGTCATTTTAAAAAAAGGCATAAGGGTAATCAAAGTACCATGTGGTAGGGAGAAGTTGGACCACCTGACAATGGATGTGCAATGAGATTGTTTAGTTAAAAAATAAGTTCCCTTCATTTTCTAAATTTGCCTATAAGTTCACTTTTATAGATAAGTTACTTGAAATGATCCACTTTTATAAAATAAGTGAAAATCAATTTTACAATGAAATTAATTTATAAATTAAAGTTGCATGGGAAAAGTAACTTGAAAAAAAATATTAAAGTTACTTTATAGTGATTCACTTTTATAATTTAAGTGAAATGCATTATACAATAAAGTTATGAGATAATTCAAAGTTGCATGAATTTTTTCAAAAAGTAACTTAAAACCTCTTATTATACATGCCGAAGGCATAGGTATATAGCAATCGATATGCGTTGATTCAATATTAGTTTCCTTTGACTTATTTAAATATTAGTTGTTTAACCAAAGTTTTAACAAAAACATATTCGACAGTTATTAGTTTAAAGCATTTTTATGATGTTTGATTGGTGGTTCAAATGACCCTGTTATTGCAGAGCCACTCAAATTTTGCACCTCAATCTTAGTTTAAAGCATAGGTTTGCCTCGTAATTTTTCCCCAACTGAGTAATGCTGGAAAGTAATGCTGGAAATAGAGTATAGCATTACTTGTAAACAATAAATGTTTGTTTTTCAATGTGATATTTATACTATGAGTTTACATTGATTTGCGATTTCCCTGACAGCCTGGTTGTCGTGGCCATTGTTTGAGTGGCAATGTCGTGGTCGTTTGTTGAGTGGCAATGTGGTGGTCTTCGTGTTGGACATGGGTATAACATGCAATTTACATCGATAGTATACATCTTCATTGTTTTACGACATGTATGTTTCATGCAATTTACATCGATATCCTCTGTGTTGTCGTGAGCATATGTGTTATGGCTGCTCCATACAACTGTAATTTGCATGCATGATACGTTGAACTATTAAAGCAAACCCTGAACCCAGAAGACAAGCAAAAGAGTTTCTAAAGCAGGCTTCTAGTTGTTAGAATATGAAAGATGTGTGCTCGTTTTACCATTGACAATACCCTTGTCACCCAACCATAGGCCGAAGCCACCCTCCGAGCACCTTAACCTTGACAGAGAATCACTCCGGAAGCAAACCCTAGTCTAGATAGCCAAACANTTACTCATGTATCCTATATCTATTGTAAATTATTCACTCTTTATGTGTGGAAACGGTTAATGAGAATTCTTCCATTTCTTTCTCTCCTTCTTCTTCTTTCTCCAATTCTCTCTGCAAATGTGTGTATTATTGTTTAGCTAGATTTATTTTGTGCAGGTTCAATACATTTACAATACCTGCCGAAGGCATAGGTGTATAGCAATCGATATGCGTTGACTCAGTATTAGTTTCGTTTGACTTATTTAAATATTAGCAGTTTAACCAAAGTTTTAACAAAAAAATCTTTGACATTTATTAGTTTAAAACATTTTTCTGATGTTTGATTGGTGATTCAAATGACCATATTATTGCAGAGCCATCCAAATTTTGCACCTCAATCTTAGTTTAAAGTATAAGTTTGCTTCATAATTTTTCCCCAACTAAGTAATGCTGGAAATAAAATATAACATTACTTGTAAACAATAAATGTTTGTTTTCAATATGATATTTATACTATGAGTTTACATTAATTTTAGATTTCCGTGACACCTGGTTGTCGTGGCTGTTGTTTGAGTGGGGCGGTCTCCATGCTGAACATGGGTATAACATGCAATTTTTTGCACATCATCCAATCATCCACAAAGACATTAAATCCTCCAACATTTTACATTTTATTGACGAAAAATTTCAGGGCCAAAGTAGGGGACTTTGGCTTCTCCCGGTTTGCTCCAGAAAATGATCGCGCAACTCATATTTCTACACAAGTCAAAGGAACAAGAAGTTATTTAGATCCGGAGTATATGAAGACCAACCAACTTACAACCAAAATTGATGTTTATTCATTTGGGGTCTTGCTGGTTGAGATGATCACTGGAAGGCGACCAATAGAGCATAGAAGGGAGCGCAGAGAGCGGATTACTCTAAGATGGGTAAGCCAAAATAATTTCCGGAGAACACTTTAGTTAATTTTTGCAGCATTCACAATATGCATCGAAGTAGACAATCTATTGTAGATTT
>SNQJ01S0069187.1:66560-82049 GCA_010110895.2 Picea sitchensis | reverse complement strand
TTACAGGTTGTTTGGTACATGTTGATCCATGGTTGATGCACTTGTTTATGGTATAGGTTGATTACAGGTTGAGGTACAGGTTTATGCATGGTTGATGCATGGTTCAGGTTTATTGGTACAGGTTGTTTGGTGTAGGTTTATTGACACAAGTTTACAGCAATATATCTCAAAGTGATAGTGTGACAGTGGTTCCATCATTCTGCTTATACATCGGGGTGGTTGGACGGGGAAAGGACAAGTGGTTGTAGCCACTTTTCGGTCGTAGTCGAAGAACACAGGGGGTTGTAGCCTCCTTCTGGTTGTAGCTAGAGAATTGGGGATTTAGAGCTTCCCTCAGGTTGTAGCCTGAGAAACTAGCGGGTTGGATCCTCCTTCCAGTTGCAGCTGGAAAACAAAGGAAGTTGATGCTTCCAATGAATATAATTCTTCAAGACATATAAGAAAAATCATTTCGTGGTTTTCTCTCGCTTTGGGTTTCCACGTAAAACACTGGTGTACTGTGTATGTGTATGATTGTTCATTTGTTCATAGCTTATTTACTCTGCAGTTATTGGATGATAATGCTACATTGATATAACACTTGGATTATATGATTAAAAAGGATTAAATTGCGCTATTAATGATTCACCCCACCTCTCAGTAATCCAACAGGTCGTCCGATCTACGATCGGATCCCAAACACAACTCAACACTATATTGGATTTGAATTATGGGAACAACTCTCGATTTTAAACCGTGTGCATATACCTTCACCGCAATGGATTATGATCATCGATCTTATCCCTAGATCGATTCTAAACCACACGATTTCTAGATATAATAATTCCGACGTAGTAATATTTGACAGAGAATTTAGATGGAGAACAGAGCTTCGATTTTCTAAATTCAACCACAAAATATACTTATGATTCATTCCACAGTCAAATGGATGAACTCGCGGCGTGAATTTATAAAGAAAAAATCAGATATTTTGCAGCAAGGGATCAAATAAACATATACAGTCGGCTCCAAGGGTGAGAGTTTCCAAATAAACCTTCAATTTATTTTATTGATAATCACAGAGTTATCAATTTTATCCACATTGCAAGCTCTCTACTCTCAACTCTCAATCCATGAACACAAGAGCCTCGATGGGCTTAAATACAATCAATTTATGCTTCTCAGATCCACTATATTTGGATCGAATCATCTTATTCAACCCTAGATCCTATATTCTATCCTAAAAATCAAAACAACTTCTATCTCTCTTACAAATAAGGATTTGAAATTCTTGTTGTATTATTCGATTTGACTTCCAAATTTAATTAAAACAGAAAAAAACAATTAAGAGAACCAACTCTCTTTGGTAAAATTGACTTTGACTTCAAATCCAATGATGATTTTGTTCTTTGAGCTCATGCTCCTGCATCAGACTCCTCACGTCAAACAAAATTCATGAACTCATGTTCATGAGTTCTTCTATAGTACTGCCACTTTTCTATATGAGTGAAACAGCTCAACTCTCAATCCATGAACACAAGAGCCTCGATGGATTAAATACAATCAAATTATGTTTCTCAGATCCACTATATTTGAATCGAATAACCTTATTCAACTCTAGATCCTATATTCTAGCATAAATCAAAACAACTTCTATCTCTCTTACAAATAAGGATTTGAAATTCTTGTTGTATTATTCGATTTGGACTTCCAATATATTAATTAAAAACGTAAAAAAAAACAATTAAGAGAACCAACTCTCTTTGGTAAAATTGACTTTGACTTAAAATCCAATGATGATTTTGTTCTCTGAGCTCATGTTCTCGTGACGTAATTTCAAATACAAACAAAATTCATGAACTCATGTTCATGAGTTCTTCTATAGTACTACCACTTTTCTGTATGAGTGAAACAGTTACCCAAGTAGCATCTTTCAATGGATGATCCTTCCACTTCACCGGGCACTCATAGTAATTTTTCCCCTCTTGTCTTCTTCAAGACTGCATCCTAATTCTTTCCATTCCAAGAACTCTTCTCCAGAGGGAATTTATTTTCACAATTTAATTTGTTGTCCCATGTCTTGTCCAAATAATTTATCGATTTTTCCGGCTTCCGTGTTCCACTGAATACAACTGTTAATTAAAGATGGGAGAGATTCGCATGTCTTTTGGAAGTTCAATATCATAAGCATTGGCTGAAAACTTTCTCAAAATCTTGCAAGGCTCTAGGAAATCTCTTCTTCCTCAAATGTAAATAATACTAAATCTCCTTTCTTCAAAACAACTTCCCTTCTATTCAATTTTGCTTTATGTTTGTACTTGAAACTATTTTCACGTAACTGTTCTTTAACTTTTTCATGCATCATTTGCACTTTACTTCTTCTCCATCTGTACCTAATCTCTAAGCTTAAATACTCCTCTTGGATTTACTCCATAGACAATCTTAAAAGGAATTAACCCTGTACTTTTGTTGGGTGAATCATTATAAGAACCATCTTGTGGTAAAGCTAACTCAATCGATTAGATGTTCACTTCACCAAAATTCCCTCAACATAATGTAATTCCTAAACTTTGTTTGTACTCAATTTGACCATTTGTTTAAGGATGGTAGGCTGAACTAAAATTAATACTTGTTCCCAATTTATTCCACAATGTCCTCCGTATGTCCAACAAACTTAGTAGGCCTCGTCTCAAACAATACTAACAGGAAGACTATGTAGTCTTACTACTTATTTAAAAAACATAGTTGCAATATGAGTTGCATCACTAGTTTTATAACAAGCAATGAAATGAGCCATTTAAAAAAATCTATCTACCACAACAAAAATAGAATCACGCCCCCTCTATGAGTTCTTGGAAATCCCGAAACAAAATCCATACTCACATCATCCTGCTGGGTATTTTGGAATTAAGTATTGATATAAGTCTCAGATTCTCGGGTGTCTTACCTTTTGAATGATGACAAATTTTGCATCTTCCCACAAATTTATGAACATCGGCCTCTCATTCCTGGCCAATGATAAAAATTACTCAATTGAGCATAAGTCTTGTCATTGCCAAAATGACAAGAAAGTCCTCCCACTTTGATTTTCCTGCAACAAATTCTTTGTCATTGAACATTTTTGAATGCACAATTTACTTCCTTTGAACAACAATCCTCTTGCACAAGTGGAAATCCATCCATGCAATTTCTATCTCAAACTGGATTCTCAGACGTTTCATATGCTTTCTTAAAATCTGCATCTTCAGGGAACATATCTTTGAGATGTTCCAATCCAAGAACACTCACCTGGAACTCCTGCAAAACTAAACACCTTCTGCTCAAAGCATCTGCAATCTTGTTAGAGCTTCCACTAATATGTTTTAATACAAAAGTAAAATTCTGCATGAATTCTACCCATTTAGCATGTTTCTGATTTAACTTCTCTTGCTTAGTTATGAACTGCAAAGCATGATTGTCAGAATATAAAACAAATTCTTTAGGCATGAGGTAATGCCTCCATTTCTTCAAAGCTTGGATCACTGCATAAATTTTTTTATCATAAGTGGAGTATTTATGTTTTGCCTTATTCGGCTTCTCACCGAAATATGCAATTGGTATTTTATCTTGACTCAAAACGCCTCCAATTGTTGTCCAAGTGGCATCACATCTAACTCTAAATATTTTGTTGAAATCTGGGAGTTAAGATAGGTCTCTCAGTAATATTTTTCTTCAGCAATTTGAATCATTTTTCTATTGCTTCTATCCATCTAAATGGTTGTTTTTCTTTCTTCGCGGTTTCTAGGATTGGAGCACAAATACCATTAAAGTTTCTTATAAATTTTCTATAGAAACTTGACAACCCATGAAAACTTATAACTTCAAATATGTTTCTTGGAGATGGCCACTCTTTAATTGCTTTCACTTTCTCTGGATCCATCTTTAATCCTTCTTGTGAAATCACAAATCCTAAATAAACCAATTTTGTTTTCATAAAGAGACATTTCTTCAAATTTATTAAAATTTTCTCTTAATGTAGTTTCTTCAGAACCAAATTCAAGTGCCTAACACGTTCTTCTTTGGTTTTACTAAAAACAAGAATATCATCTAAATAAACAATGAAAAATTTCCCTGTGAATTCCTTAAGTATTTCATTCATAAGTCTCATGAAAGTACTGGGTGCATTAGTTAAACCAAAAGGCATAACCAACCACTCATATAGTCCATTGTTTGTCTTGAAGGCTATTTTCCATTCATCACCTTCCCTCATTCTAATTTGATGATATCCACTTTTTAAATATATCTTTGAAAAATATTTGGCACCACTTAAAAAATCCATCAAATCATCCATTATGGGTAAAGGAAAACGATACCTGCTGGTGATTTTATTTATGGCTCTAGAATCTAAGCACATTATTCACTCTCCTCCTTTCTTCAGACTCAATACTGTAGGTACAACACATGGAATCAATCTCTCTCTGACCAATCCCTTGTTCAATAGTTCTTGCACTTGTTTGTTGATCTCTTAATTTTATGTTGGAGTCATTATGTAAGTTGCTTTGTTTGGAAAACTAGCTCCAGGAATCAGATCTATATCATGACTGATACTTCTAACAGGTGGTAGTTCATTAGGAAAATCATCAACTACAATATCCACATATTCCTCTAACAATTTCTGAACTTCAATAGGCAAGCCATATATTCTTGTGTTGGTCAAAACATTCCTAGGTTTTCCAACAACAACAAAGCTTACCTCTTTATCTTGCACATGCTTCAGAAATTCCTTTTCTTTGACCAACAATACTTTTGGACTTGTCTACTCTTCTGGTCCTTCATCTTTAAGAGGAATAAGAGTATGCCTTATGCCTTCCTTCTCAAATGTAAATGTATTCTCTCTTCCATTGTACACCACATTTCTTTCATATTTCCATGGTCTGCCCAACAACACATGACAAACATCCATCAGAATGACATCACATAAAATCTGATCCTTATAATTTACAATCTGGAAATCAACTCTGCATTGTTCATTCACCAATACTTGATTCCATTTTTACAACCAGGAAACTTCATATGGTTTAGGATGCATCTCTTTCTGCAGTCCTAACTTCTCAACCATTTCCACATAAACCAAATTATCAGTACTACCATTATCAATAATCAATTTGCAACACTTACCTTTTTATTTGCACATTGTTCTGAACAAATTTTTCCTTTTTGCTAGTTAATGTACTTCCTTGTTTGATTTCATTAAAGTTATCCTCATCAATAAGGTTTCTCCTACCTCTGGAACTTCAGCATTATCCTCTAGTACTCTTGGTTCATTTTCATCTTGTGCAATCTCGACATTTCCTTGTTTTGCAGCATTCTCTGGACAATCCCATGACATATGGTATGTCTTACCACATGTATAACATCTGACCTCATATCCTCTGCCTCTTCCTCGGCCTCTCTAAAAATATATTTTTCCTCTGAAGTCTCTTCCTCTTCCTCTTGAGGATTTTGCTTGTTGATTTGATGTATCAACTTCTTCCTTCTAAGCTGAAAACTTATTCTTCTCAGCTTATTGCCCCTTACCTTTGTAAGCTTGACCTTTCCCTTTTCTTGAATTATGTCTTATATTCAGTTTCTCTTCCACCTTTAAGGCACATTGGTATGCTTCCTCCACTGTATTTGGTGATAAGAGACTCAATTCATCTTGTATTTCTAATCTGAGACCATTCATATACCTTTCTACCTTATCTAAGTTATCCTCAGTATAACCAGCTCTAATATTCACCTTGTAAAACTCTTTAGTGTAATCTCTAATAGTTAGCAATCTTTGTCTCAGATTTTGCATCTGTCTATACAAGGCAAGATGATAGTCTTTAGGTAAAAATTTACCTTCTAACTTTGCAACCATTATATCCCAACTTTTGATTAGTTGTTTGTTATTCATTTTTCTCTCTGCTTAAACACCATCCCACCATAACAAAGCATGGCCCTTCATCTTTGTGACTGGAAATTTCACCTTATTTTCATCAGGAACCTCATCATAATCAAAGTGTTTGTCTAACACATTGATCCAATCAACCAATTCTTTTGGGTTTAAACCTCCACTGTATGAAACTGTCTCTTTTTTGGGCTTTGAACTAGCTCCCATAACTGATTTTAATAATTTGAATCCAAGATTCTTTTTTGTCACTTCTTCTTCTTTTGTATTATCCTCTTGCTCATCTTCACTGACATCACCTGCTTCAGGATCTCTTCTCCCAACATTTCTTATGGCTTCAACTTCTACACGCAGGGTTATCATTTCCTCCATCACCTTTGCATTTGCAAGTGGTCTTCCTCCACGACCTCCTCTGCCATGTCCTCTTCGAAACTGAAATGCAATTTCAGAATGTAAAAGATTCTTCTGAGAATTATTAAAATCCTAAATTTCTCCTGCTTATATCAATGGAAGAGGTGAGAAATAAATTATCCCTTTCATACACTTACAGGAATCAAAGTTTCCTGCTCTGATACCACTTAATGCAGGTGGATATCAATAAAACCTTCACTAATACCCACATAACTATTATTTCAACCCTCAAAAATACATGAACCGTTATATCTACAAATCTACAATTGAGATTGGTTTTAATATTATGATGTAATATTCAAATTCCAAACCATAGTCGGATTTCAAACAAATAACAGGTGTATTCTATAAGATTTTGGGTCCACCAAAGGTCGGGTCCACCACCATGCCTTATAACCTTTGCAATGAATACAGGTCATCCGATCTACGATCGGATCCCAAACACAACTCAACACTATATTGGATTTGAGTTACTGGTATAGGTCCCGACGTTAACCTGTGTGCATATACCTCCACCGCAATGGATTATGATTGTCGATCTTAGCGATAGATTGATTCTAAACCACATGATTTCCAGATATAATAATTCCGACGTAGTAATATTTGACAGAGAATTTAGATTGAGAACAGAGCTTCGATTTTCTAAACTCAACCACAGAATATACTTACGATTCGTTCCACAGTGAATTGGATGAACTCCCGACGTGAATTTATAAAGAAAAACTCAGATATTTCGCAGCAAGGGATCAAATAAACATACATAGTTGGCTCCAAAGGTGAGAGCTTCCAAATAAACCTTCAATTTGTTTTATTGATAATCAGAGATTTATCAATTTTATCCACATTCCAAGCTCACTACTCTCAACTCTCAACCCTTGAACACAAGAGCCTCGATGGGCTTAAATACAATAAATTTATGTTTCTCAGATCCATTATATTTGGATCGAATCATCTTATTCAACCCTAGATCCTATATTCTAGCCTAAAAATCAAAACAACTTCTATCTTTGTTACAAAGAAGGATTCAAAATCTTTGTTGTATTATTCGATTTGACTTCCAAATTTAATTAAAAAAAAAAAATTAAGAGAACCAACTATCTTTGGTAAACTTGACTTTGACTTCAAATCCAATGATGATTTTTTTCTTTGAGCTCATGCTCCTGCATCAAAGGAGCAACATGACTGGCGTGATTAATCATGGCGATCACATTAATGTAGAGTTTTACTTATGATAAATCTCTAAGGAATGCATCCCATGACTTTCAGTTAAAAGTGATAAAATGAAATCTAATTATCCTTGAATGAACAAAAAGAAGAATGGGAGGAACTGTAAATCAAAGAATTACTGTGATTTAAAGTGATAATGGCAAAGGTGTGGATGGCAAGGAGACTGAATACATGGTTGATGTTCCTCTCCTCTATAAATTTCCTTATTTTCTCGATGCTCCCCTCCTCTGTCATGAAGTGTTGGTCGTTGAGCACAACATAGGCTTAGACAGGTGGACAACAAGGAGACTAAATGCTTGGTCGATGCTCCCATCCTCAGTCAATTTCCTTATTGTCGGCATGCCTTCACGGATACAATTAAACGAGGATGAGGACTTGGTTAAGCTCAATAAGTATCTTAGTTGGTGTCAATTTCCTTATTGTCTMCATGCCTTCATTGATACAATTAGATGAGGAGGAAGACTTGGTTAAGTTCGATAATTATTTTAGCTAGAGTGCAATTATTGTAAGATGTACACATTAGATCCATATTAACGCTTGCACTAGAAGACTTGAGGGTGATGGCATTAGCCATCATTTGGGACTTATATTCATTAGAAATATTAATATCAACAGATAATAATTGACTTACCACAATATTGAAGGCATTTAGAAGCTCTATCACTGAGTGTCCATTTTTCATCCCCAGGTTGTACAACTTCTTCCATAGGAACAATTTGTTTATCGGGGACTTAGACTGATACAATCCCCCAACTTATCCATAAATCCTTGGTTGTGGCTTCCCCTGACACATTCAGTAACACTGAAGTGAGAGACAACTGGATTGTGCTCTTTGCCTTTCGATCCAACTTTACCTAGTCTTTTGTTGAAATCATGCCTCCCTTATGACCCCCTTGCGCACTCGATGCACTGCAGCACGTGGCGTTGGTCATGCAAAGAATATAAAACATACCCAACAGGTACCACATATTATATGGGATGGAACCATATAATATGACCTACTAATAAATGCAGTCAACTAGTATCATGCATGAGCATCCATCCATCCTAGTGAAATGTGGACATGGGGTCCAACTGTGGTCATTCCTCGATCTTGATTATGATTTCTTTTTTGGATCCATTTCTTCACCATTATATTATGATATCTCCTTGCATTGATTTTAGTCCTCCATGTTGGTTTTCTTTCTAGTTCCATGTTATTCCATAGTAAGTTTGTTTTCTCTCATGCCCTTGCCTTAATGGCCATTTTATTTGAGTGGTGGGGGTAGTGATATGTAGCAACCTTAGCTCTCATTTCTTCTTTCATTAACTCTTCAACATATGGTTCCTTTGAGACATTAGTTCCTTAGGTTCTTCTTCATGTTNCTCATGCCCTTGCCTTAATGGCCATTTTATTTGAGTGGTGGGGGTAGTGATATGTAGCAACCTTAGCTCTCATTTCTTCTTTCATTAACTCTTCAACATATGGTTCCTTTGAGACATTAGTTCCTTAGGTTCTTCTTCATGTTTATGCCTTTCCTGTGTATTTTCTTCAAGTGATTTTGTAGTCTCTTCTTGCGATTCAAGATCAGACTCTTCATTTAATATGTCATTAGGTACTGCAAAAATTCACTTGCAAGGACTTCTTCAAGTGATCCTTTGGACACTTCGTGTTTAATAAGACAAATATCTTACAACGCATTTTATTTTATTTGTATCAAATCTTCAAAACCTTCTTTTGCACATTAATATTAACTATATTAACCGAGTCCATCCAAGAATATCCCAAAACAATATCTACATCATCCATATCTATAGCATGCAAATATGAATGCAACACATATTTATCCATAGTAATATTCAAATCCTTAAAAATTTGAACATTTTCACCCTCAACCTATGTGCTTTGGATATACTTTGCGGGTACTTGCAATCTTTTAGCCAAGTTAACATTGATGAAATTATGCTTGCAACTAGGGTTAATAGAAACAATGACCTTCTCTTGCTAAATACATCCATGAACTTGTAATATGAAGTTTGTGCATGAAAACAAACCCTTGGTGATTTTTTTATCCTTAGTCTTGGCATGAAACCACTTGTTTAAAAGTAATTTTTCATGTGTTTCATTCAATAGTTACATCATCTTGTTAAAGTCAAATGACCACCATCATATGGCAATGTCATCTTTGAAACCACAATGTAGACAATCTTTCCACTTTTCTTGCCATAATGACTTTTGGTATTTTATGAATTCTTCAATGCTAGGACCATCATCTTTACCCATAAAATACATGTTTATATGAAAACCCAAAATAAAACTACAACTTTGAAGAGAATCACTTTTAAATGGAGCTCCTTTATGTAGTTAGGGTTTGAGTTCGAAAAAGTAAAATGATCATAAATTCTACTATAATTCTCAGATCGGCTATTATGATGCCAATTATGAAATGTCACAACTTATCTAGATCTATTAACACTAGTTTGACTGAAATTTGTGTACTCTAGCAAAAGATATCCAATCTATGAAATTCATGGTTGTCACTCGAAAAAAACCTAAAAAAATGTTCATTTTAAATCAACAATATCACTACTTCCTGCACTTTGTTTTGGACAATTTGTTTTTTAATGGGTATTTTTTTTAGAAGAACTCGTATCTGTGACTGGTTTCTTCAAATTTTGCACAAAAATTTTCGAAAATGGATTTGAATGCTATCATCCTCTTTTTCCGTGAAAAATATGCAAAAAGAGAAAGAAAAAAAAATCCCACTTCGTACCCAATAAAAAGTTCTAATACCACTTGTAATAAAATTTGATAAATACAAGAGAGAATAAACCATAGACTTTAGAAATAAGCCTTCAGACTTCAAAAATACCCAAAACATTCACCATGAACAACAAAAAAATATAGAGAGAAGAATCCTTAAGGTAGGGTAACACCATCAAATACTCCTTATGGAAGGAATCAATCCACAAGCCATGCTTGCTACAAGACAATACAATCCAACACACATCCAATACAATGATACTCATGTGTATTTATACTTTCTCATGAGTATTCCTAGGCGTCTATGCCAACTACCCCTTATTATTATATTATTTTGTTTTAATTACATAGTGGGACTATTCCATTATTATGGACACACTATATTTATTTTCCCCTTAGGTACATCTTTAGGTACCCCATATTATCCTCCCTAGGTACATTACAATGCACAATCACCATTTGTATGATTACATAATTTACCTATACACAGTCGCTCAATGCATCCTCACATTGATTCATGAATACCATAATGCCAACTCATGTGTTCTACCAAGACATGTTAGAGGGCTTAATCGATGGTTCAACACATGAGGTTATTTCACATAGTATCCAAATTCATATCATGAGTGTGAATATTCATTCACTCTAGTTAGTACCTCTTAACCAACTCAATCATGGCATACATTCATATGCATGCATGAAAATATTCTAATAATCCTTATTTGTCCATCATTGCATGGTTTTACCATACCCGTACTTGGGTATCAATTCACATACATGCAATCAGATGTCGTCACAAACATATTACTTTAAGATATCCAATCAGAACCTAAGGAATTCTTACCCCATTCTTTTTAGCTCACATATTAAATTGGCATGATCGATCCATACCCATTCGGTTGTTGTTAACATATTTGATGTTATCTGATTTGTTGATGTCTCACGGAGATTCACATGATCCCTTCATCAACCTCTTGACAAGCATCTTCTTGTCCTTATTCTTTCCCACAAGGTTGACTATCATAGATAGTTGCATTGTCAACATATTCAATGAAGTCCTCTTTTGTAAAGTGAGCCAATGGCACAATTATCTTTTCCAAAATCTTGATATGAAGGCCCATAGTCAAGACCATATTTAATGAGCAATCAACCAACACAGTAGTTTAGGATCTTTGAGCTACAAATTGTATGCAACGACCCATTTTTTAAAAACTTTTCTACATAATCCTTTTATGAGCACTCATGATATCTTATTAGAAACCAATGCCTTTCTTGAGAATTTCCTTCAATGCTTATACTCTCTTGAATCTTCCCTTGTTTGATAAAATTGGATATGTCTACATAAAACATAGTCTTATCTGCAACATAGGATTTGATTCCATATTTCTAATTGAAATTCAAAAATTCCCCAACTGTGTGATTAATCAAGTATCAAAGACTAATCTTTGACACTATTTCATTGGAATCTCAATGGTTGTCAAGAAATTACGAACCTTGCAGTTGTTCTTCAAACATGGTTTTATAGGTTGCACTGCAGGGATTCATATCAAATTTAACCATTTCTTTGAGTAGTTCATTAGCCTCCAATGATTCCCTTGCTTGCAAAGTGTTTCAATGACAACACTGTAGTTGGCAATATTTGGCATCGTACCATTATCTATCATTTCCCTAAGCAACCTATAGGCTCTATATGCATTACCTTCTTTATAGTACCCATAAATCATAGCATTGTAAGTAACATCATTAGGTTCCATTTGCTTTTATCGCAAAATAATGAAAAAATTATCCTTCATCTTGCCTCCCTTGCAGAACCCATTTATGAGGGCACTATATGTTATCACATTTAGCTTTAAACCCATATCCTCCATATAATTTTGCAGCTTAAATGCCTCCTACATATTGTTTTCTTTGTAGTATGCATCGTTAAGAGATGTGCAAGTGAAATCCATCAGTGCCAAACCTTTTTCCTACATATACTTGTGTGCTCAAATATATTCATATGGTCATAAATAGTTTTGGAAAATCTGTCAAGTTACACCATAGGGTGCATCCAAGTCATTGCCTCATGTACAAGTCACATAACCTTGTTTCCTTATTTGCATCATATGCCTCAATTGCAGATAATTTCCCATAATCATCATTGATCATAAAATATTGAAGTAAAAAAAGTCCACCATATTCAATTATCATTTTTTTTGTAAGTGGGATTCTCTAAACATAGCCATGTTAGTGCTTTAATGCATTTGAGGGTTACAAATGTATTATCAACTGCATCAACTTTAGCCATGCGATATTTATTTTTAGCCTTAATATGTTTAGAAAAAGGGATATCATAACAAAAGGATAACATCCATAACTAGGGTTTCAAGATTGTCAGATATTTCTCCCACTTGGCTCTCAACATTGTGGGAAACTACACTTGCTAATTGTGTAGTTGTTTATGCAGTTGATTGAATAGTCAGACTCTACATTGGGCTATCAGCTTTGACTTTCTTGGATTTTGATTAAATGTCAATCCTTTTTGTGGGAGAAACCTTAATACGACCAATGAGATCAATCAATAGTATTGTTGGCCATGCTTGAGAAATGGTAATAGTGTTTGGTCCATGGTCACCAAGAATACATGCAGTAATTTTTGTGGCTAAGGACTTTGTGCCCTTTGAAGGAAGACTTCTAAAATAATTCTAGACCATTTTTTTTTAATTTCTTCAAGAGAAAGGCATGCCGCCTTGTTGACAACACTTCCAATGCCTTAGCTAGAACTTCTTGGATGCTATGACATTTCTCTATCTGCCTTTCAATTTACCTCTTCAACAGAAAGGCTAAGAAGTGATTTGGCTACAGAGTCAATCATAGGAAAAAAAAATTAATCCAAAATCAATTATGTTATCAAACCTTGATTCCAATTCACGTTTTGCTCCAAATTCCATTAGAGAAATCATAATAGCATGTCCATCCTCATCTAGCTTTCAAATGACAATAATTATCATTCAGTTTTCATGCCCGCTCTGGCCTAGAACCATGCTTGAAAGGACTTTCATCCTATCATTTATTTCCTTGAGCCCATACAACCCTATTGTTGTAACCAATGGATTTGATACCAATTTGTAATGTACCTCCTATAATAAATCATCAAAAATGGATCTAATGGTCTATTTTTTAAGTCTAAATAAATGGGAAGAATTTTAATTAATTTTGGTTTTGCAAAATGCCATTCATCTCCTTGGTTTCAAACATGTGTTCATCCTTCCATGTCCATTCTCTCTACAATATTCTCAAACAACCATCCTTATAAGGATATCTCCAACCCATGTCCAACCCATTTGAATATGTTATCATAACATAAAATTGTTCTTCCCTTGTACCAACATGTCTTCTTACTATAGATAACTCTCTGATCTGAATGAATTTCTTTGTACCTAAAACAAATTTAAATTACAACTTATCTCTATATCGTTAACTTAGAACATTGTTCAACTACCCTCTAGCATAAATCTAACCACAATTTGAGTTCGACCAGACATAACTCAAGACATATTTCTTCTAACCTCAAGAGAAACTCAAATATAGCTTAAATCTATGCTAGCCCAAGTTTGACCACAATTTGAATTACACAAAGACTAACTCAAATTGCAATTTAGATTATCCTCTATTGGCATCTTCAACAAGAGTTTGACATTGAAAGATCTGAAGATCTTACCCATGTCCCAAATAACTACTTGCATACTTTGGATATTGCATCGATTATTGAGCATTTTTTTTCCATAAGTACACATAAACCAAATTGATTTTGTTCCATAAGCTTGTGATTGCTATCATTTATGTCATTGACAAAAGATATGGCTACCTTGGATCCACATGTCATCCAAGTTCAAAAAGTGGGCACTTTTTGATGAATAAAAAAGGTAGCAGAGCCAATAGTTGAGTAGGGACCGATTCATGGTTGGTGATAGAACATGAATTGACCACTCTTGAAAAAAAATAGCATTGATAAAAAAATGTGAAAGGTTATATTGAAAAAACTACCAATCAATAAAATTGCATGTTTCTACAATAATTGTCAGTCATATAGCATCACACAAGATGCACTACATTTGTTGTGGCTAATCAACATTATAAAGACCAAACCTAATGAGATTAAAGGATTTAAGATTTTCCACCATAAATCCATTTTGAATTAGGTTTTCCAATAACATGTAAATTGAATGGTCATTTTCTCTGCCATTGATTCATATTATTTTTGGCACGAAATGAGAGCGGAGATATAATAACGAAATGTATAGAGATATCTTGGATATCTAATAATATATCAGAGATTCAACCATAAACACAGAGATACAGTAATACATAATTTCTATTAATGAGCAAAATGTACAAAATTGTAGAAATACGGAGTGAAAGACTCGCTAGAATGGTGGCAGCTTATCTCTGAGAAGAGATGTGAAGGCTACTCACATTCGTAAGAATATGGATTAAAATAAGGCTCTAAAGGCCTTTTTAACATAAAGAAAATCCAAAACCCTCACCCCGGAAGATGAAAAGCCAACAGTTTTGTGGACCTCGTTTTGGGTAGTTTGGTGTATCAACTTCTCGGGGGCGTAACTTTGGCATATGATCTTCATTTGGGGCACACAATAGCTTGTTGGAAAGGTATCATCGGGGAGATTCATTTTGGGGGCTCAATTAGAGCCTTTGGTTTTTATTGAGGTGCTCAATCCCGAAAAAAAATCATTTAGGCCCTCAAAATGGCCCCAGAAGTTTAGGAACCGAAAACCTGCTAAAAATAGTAAGTTGCCAGAATATTGTTTTGTGCCAGTTGGATTAGGTGGGTGGCCATCGATATCCACCTGGATCAATCCTCCCTCCTTAGGAATCAATGGTATCCATTGCATTGAGTTCTTGGGGGAGAGCGGAAAGCGATTGTTGAAACTGAAGCTTGGTGAGTTGCTTGCCTTGCTGGAGACATTGTGCTGCTTGGTTTGTGGAAGGCTGTCACAAACCTGTCGTTGAAGGGGTTGAATATGTTAAACCAGTCGGGCTACATGAAATGACTGTGTGCATAATGAATCTTTGCACTTTACTACAATATTTTTGACCTTCTTCTGTTGGATAGAAGGTGCTTGGACCGAGGCTGCAGTGATTGTAGTGTCCTTTTGTTCACATTTTGAACAGATTGTGAAGAAGGTGAATTTTGTAGAATGAGATACTACCTTGCGGC
>SNQJ01S0069187.1:39250-60163 GCA_010110895.2 Picea sitchensis | reverse complement strand
TATATGGGAATGTGGTCATTCAATGTAAGGTGGACTAGGTCCACTATATTAATAAAGGCCCACTATGGTAGTTGGATGTAATAAATGTGAGAAGGCTCTCTAGAAGGTTCCTAAGAGATAGAGAGAGCTATATAAAGAAGTGTCGGCAATGTAATGAAACATACTGAAGAATATTGTAATTGTACAAGCAAGGATTGCTTGAGAAGTTTTATCCTTCCATAAGGATTAATATATGGTGTTACCCTACCTCAAGAGTTTTCTCTATTTCT
The DNA here is from genome assembly GCA_010110895.2 of Picea sitchensis. Classification (NCBI taxonomy): domain Eukaryota; kingdom Viridiplantae; phylum Streptophyta; class Pinopsida; order Pinales; family Pinaceae; genus Picea; species Picea sitchensis. Next base: position 59,894 of record SNQJ01S0069187.1, on the reverse strand, counting down.
TGTGTTCATGTTATAGTGAATGGTTTATGGTTTATTCTTGGTATTATTGAATTATATTTTCATATCTGGTATAGGTACTTAACAGAGGAGCTTTGCTACCAGCTTAGTGTGGCACGGTATTCATCATCAATAGTAGTAGAGACTCCCTCACCCTTCACAGTAGTGATGCATGAGGGCATAAGTAACACTCATAATATAAGGGAGGAGCCTCTTGTGACGATTCTGCATGAGGAGCATTCAGAATTGCAGGTATTTTAGAAGAGGTTTGACATATAGGTCTTTGATCGTGCACATGTTTTGCATTGCAGGGATCATGAGTTGTTTCTTTTAGATACATATGATATAGTAGTTAATAAAATTCCTTGTGGACCAACCAACAAGTATGTATATGCACCAGTTGATTGGGGGATTGAGTATAGGACAGATGTGGATACATCACTCTGGGATCTAGGTTCAGTTGATGTTAGTAGAGTGATTGATACAATGTCGCATATACAATACAGGATGGTACATGATGATATAGTGGTGTGCAGTGAGATACAACAATATACAACAGTGTGTGATGGTATGCAGTGGAGTTTTAGTATATTTCCCCTAGCGCGACCTCTAGACAGAGACTTCAGACATATCATTGATTTTGATTCACCCAGGATCAATGTGTGGATGGACGAGCTTCATGGAGAGGTATATCCCTTAGATATTGATCTTTGAGTGGGATATCACTAGAGCATGGATAGAGACCAAGATACTTGCAGGGTTTCTCTTAGATGTTACCTTGATTCCTTGGTCATACCGTTGGGGTTGACCAATGAAATTAACACTTTCCAGTCTTGCAAGCAGTGGAAACAACATCTAGTGTTATTTTATGATGCCATTGGTATATTCGGCAAGATGTGGAGGACTCACCTGAATCAACTAGGTGAGACAAGTAGGATTAGAGCCATGTTAGAGTTTGTTTGTTTGGACTGTGTGGTCGGAGCACGGGAGGAGATCCAAATTTTATTGGGTCAATTCACAGAGATTCTAGTTGATAGAGTAGTGGATGGAATTATCCACTATAGAGATCGCACACTTGTATCCCCTGAACCCCCACTTAAAGAAATGAATATGAGGAATATGTATTCGACAATGCATTTTGGGTACTAGCATGAGTATGAGGCACCTCAGGTGATAGGGATACTTTCCAGGGAGGTATTTGAAGGGTCGATCGAGTTATTGCAGCACCGAGTAGCCTTGCTTGCCGGTGGTTTTCAGGAGGCATCTTATGGCAGTGCATTATCGGACCACACCTTGAGTGTGGGATGCTTCACAACTTACAAGGAGGTTTGAGATCCTAGTATCATTTTCAGCTTCAGTCTAGATTAGCTGATGGAGCATCAAGTCATTATGGAATTTCTTGAGGACAAGCAATATTTGGGAAGTGAGGACTTGTCATGTCCCCATTTTTGGGTTCCCCTGTTTTGTAGTAGAAGGGACTTTCGTGGCTTGTCAGTGGAGAAAAAGGAGTAAAAAGGGGGGTCATTTAATGTCACTTAGTTAGGAGATATTATATTATTAAAGTAACATTAGGGAACGTAAACTAACTTATATTAATAAGTTACTTAATTATTATTAAAGTGACTTTTAATCCTAAAGTGAAAATTGGAGGGAAAATAAGGGTTATATTTGATTTAGTTAAAAAGGGGCAAATTCTAGAAATTGCATTTGATTTGGTCAAAAAGGGGAAATATCTAGAAGGATTGATGTAGTCCCAAAAGGGGAAGTTCTAGAAGGCATGGAGGAAGGATCTAGAAGGGGTTGGAAAGGTATAAAAGAAGGGTAACCCCTCACTTCTCATCACTATGATTTGATATCTTATTGAGTGCTCTTGTAGCTAGTTTTTTCGTTGGAGTTTTGGGAAAAACCCTTTCATTGTTGGTCTTGTTTAGGTGGTGCAATATCCACCCTAGCTAGACAAGGAGGAAGATCCATCCAAGATCTTCATTGGAGCTTAATCTTGGGTTTGTTTTCAGTTTTGGGTTGTAGTGATTTTCTTGGAGAGGTTGTGGCACTCGGAGGGTTTGATCTCATCTGTTGAGGAGGCCATGGCATGATTCCAGGTTTTTGGCTTGTATTGTGTGTTTTCCTTTGGGGTATTGCAGTTTCCAGAGCAACCATTGGATTGTTGTATTCATATATTCATTCATAATAAAATACCACATATCGTCTCTTATATTTCTTGTGTATTTTTATTACATGCAATATGTTTGACAAAATATCTATTAGTAGAATACATGCAAATTGTTTGCGATAATTTGTCAACCAGATTAGAGCATCAAGAATATTTAATGCATAGAAGGACATTATTTCTCAGATGTTCTATTGGGGATATTACAAATTACTTCCTTTTCCTAGGCAATCATGAAATACAAAACTATGTAAATAGATCAATGGAAAAGCATGCACACAAAAGTGATAGCCATGCTTAGCATGGCCATTAAGCTCATTTTGTATTTCTCTCTCTAATTGCATCCTCAATCTCCTAACAATAATGAAGGTATGTTGTGAGGTTTTCATTTTATCCAAATTCTTACGTAAACACCCATATCACACCTAGTCACTTTAGAGTCAATTTATAACATAAGTCTTGCCTACTCTAACAACAAAATGACTCAAGTTACTTTCCAAAAGAAGTTAATGCCACGATACTTATTTAGTATTCAAAAATAATAATGACATGCAAGAACTACTAGAATTGATGAATGAGGAAACATCCACTCACAATTCATACATAGAACATGCTAGACAAATTCATATGATCGATTGTTGCGATGATCTATAGACAACTTCTTGTGGGAGAGAAGCCAAGGGCAATACCATATATAAATAGAGGTTGTGACAGTCACTTCTAGTTATGGAAATTGTGAAATAGTTTGATTAATATGTGTGACTCACAATAAATATAGTAAAATCATTCTCTATCCACCTCATGTATCTATCCTTCCTTTAGAATGCAATATATTTTATACAATTACTTCCCAAATCTACCCCAAATAAATATAGTATAACTCCAAATATCCTCAAGATAATTAGTAGAAAAATTAACCCGATTCAAGATTGCTAATACGCATCATAAAGAAAATCAATTAAAAGGAAATAAACTTATTTCTTTGTGCAAGCTTATATTTAGAGCATGTTTAATGAGCATGAGTAATTCCCACAAGATGAGCTTTAATATTTTTTGCAAGTGGAAATGTGTAATGGTTGATTGGGTTGTGATCTTGGAATAAACTGGAGAGAGTTTACCACAACTAGCCCATGTTAAATTATCAACACATCTGGTATGGCTCTACTTGAGATTCCTTGAAGTGACACATCTCATGAGATTGACCTCACTCAAGAGACAAAAATGGCTTTGTAGTGAACACAGCAACAAAGACAAAGAAATAGCAGCCTCAAATTTTATTGATATTCTATTAATAAAGCATTCCTGGCTATAACCCATAGGGTTTGACAAACATGTCAAGTATATACAAACCCTACATTAACTAAGATATTTTTTATTTATATGGAATCTAGTGTATGGCTTCAAAGATTCCTAGAATTTTTGTTAGAACTCAAGAAGAGCTGGTAAGAAAATGTAGATTAACCATCAATACATACATGAAATTTCAATACATTTATTCATAACAGACACACTTTTATAATTCACAAAATAGAGATAAAAACTTATCTTATCAATAAGTTGATTTAAACAATTGACCTAGTATTAGCAATTTCCACACAACTATGGGAATTCCTTTGTGGATACCACCCCCTAGTCAGGCTATAAGACCATCAGGATGAAGGGAAACAGTTTAAAGATTGTAAATTTCACTCATCTCATCCCAATTTACTTCTAAGATCAACCAAGAAACTCACTACATAGTTTTGTTACTAATCTTACAATTAGCCTAGCTATGGTGCTCTCTCTACTGCCCCATACAACATAAGAAGATATCCCCTTCTCTGCTCCATAGTACCTCGGGAATCCTTTTCTTCTTAGTGATCTTTAGTATGTGCACAAGGATCCCAATCCACTGTCCACTTTTAGATTAAATTCCAGTAGAGTTTGGTTATTAAGAACTTAATGAAAAAAAAATCTATAAGGTTATAAGGATGATTTATTGCTTAGCCTAGTCTCTTGCAACACTACAATATGATTTCCTTATCTCTAGTTTTCCACTTTTCTTCTACATTTCTTCTCATTGATTCACTTTTTTTCTTTCATGGAGATTGAATGGTAATGTTTCCCCATAACTTCCAAGAAAAATGGTTGTTGAGGGGGGTAAGAGAATCCTATTTCAACTTTTCATGGATGCATGAAAGTAGGAGATGGTTAGACTTCCTAAAGAAATGGAGTCTTTCCACTCCTCCCTTCCATTCCCACTATCGTGCCTTTATAAAAATGAAATTTATCCTTTTAACTATCCACTAGTAGCATTAAAAGAGAAAAAGTTGGAGTATAGTATATGGTAAATAAAAAAAGGGGGCAAGATTAGGAGACATATGTAGCTAGGATTATAGTTATTTCCCTTTGACCCCCTCACCTCTTCCCCTTTAGTGGACTCATAGCCATTGGGTGCTCTTTCTCAGATAGCTCTGGACCTTTATATATTATGCTTCAACATACATGATTACAAATCTTAATCCTACCATGACAATCCTACCACATGGTCCTTATAAAAACATTTACATATATTCCTAACCATTCACTAGTTGAGCCTTGGCCTTGAGCTCCACTTTAGGATTCCATAATGGCATACTTATATCTTTTACTTAGGGGTTATTTACATAACTTGATTCCTATCATTACAACACTTATTTACACTTGGCACATAATTGGGTCCAATACAATCTAGGGTTCAAAATTGGGGATATTACAGTAACTGAAATAGAAAGGAAGGGAGAGAGGTGCTAGGAACCAACTACATATTATATTAATGGAACATAGAAAGATTGTTGATAAAATCTGCAATGTTCTCATCTTCATTATTGTGACTAGATCATTCTTAAGGAACCCAATCTTACCCTAGAATGGTCGTAATTATTTGATTGATAAAACTAGGGAATTCCTACACCATCTTATTGTTTTTCCTCCTATCTAGTTTATTGTTGAGGGACCTCTATATTTGTTTTAGCTTGTTTGGAGTGGTTATCAATTGTCACATGAACAGTAATTTGTTGGAGCTTGGATGTAACGTCCTCGCTATAATCCCCAATTTAATTAATGCTTAATGTATATATAATTTATGGATGTGGTCAAGTGATGTATATGCAAATTGTATTTCTAAATTTTAATATAAAAAAATGTGATGCCAGCTGCTAGGGGACATGGATAGAGATGTGGGTTGATTAATCCACCAGAGAGGAGGGGTCTATAAAGGGGGTTGAGTTTAATTCCCAAATATTTTTCTTGATTTTAATTTTTTGATTGAACCTTCTATTTTGTTGTGGAGTGTTCCCAAAGCCAATCATTGAATGCATGTAAGAGGGTGGGTGTGAGAAGTCACATCCCATATTTATTGGGAACATAGGGCTGAAGAACAATCAACATTGGGAAGTGTGGGAGTCAACTTGATTGGGGAAAAGAGAGAAAATATGTATGGGCGGGAAGAGAAATTTTGGATAGTCATGTTTTTGCATGAACAACAAGCAGAAAACAGGGAAGAAGAGCATTGGATCTGAAGCAACAATGGAGAGAAAATTTTGGCGCATTTGTGGAGATGAAGTTTGAAGAAGAAAGTTGACAAGCTTACAGAAGAACCACTTTTTCAGTCCTAAATATTGAACTCATGTGAGAGTCGCACTGGTGTATATAGTGGTTGTTGTTATTTCCTAGTAGTTTTCCTAGTAGTGAGCTCCCTCGAGTTTCCCAATAGTGAGATTCCTAGTTACCTACACTAGAGAAACTCTGATAAATGAAAGGGATACCCAATGGAATGAGAGAAGTCAAGGGGTACATTCCTTGGGTTGGGTAGGTCGAGAGAAAGAGAGTTGGTGGAAAATCAGGATCGTTGTGGGAGAATGCCAGTGGGTTGTGGGAGTTTTTGAGTTGTGAGTGGAAAATGAGAGACCACCCTCTTTTGTGGATTGCTATCCCCAGCTCAGGGATGACTTGTTGTTGAGATTTGGAACAACAAGTCTATTTTTGGGTGGAACATCAATCCCAAGTAGCTACTTGCAAAACTATTTTTAACGGATAAGTGTTTTATCTATTTTTTGTCCTACATTAGGAGTTTTAATTGTTGTGCATGAACTTTGTGTATAATATTGATTTATATGTTGTTGTGATGAGTCATTAGCTGCATTCATGTGTTATTTCAACATGTTGTTGATGCATTTAGATAATGTGATGCAGGAGCATCTCTCGAGGGTCAAAAATCAGACCTCTTGAAGTTCTTCTAAACTTACTAACGGGAGTGGGTTCCCTTAATTCAAATTTGTTTTAATTTTGAAAGGATAGAATTAGTTCGAGAATGAGGGATTTGTTTCCCAATTTTTTTTGTAATTGTTATTTTGAATAGATCGATAAGACTAGTTAGAATTTTTAGGAATCAAATTTGATCTTTTCTAAAAGTAAATGGGTTTGATCCATCCTCAGTGGATCTTGATCGAATCATTTCATTGTGTATAAAAGCACAACTTGAGTTTTGAAATAGGGGGAATCAGGAGTGGTTTAATGAAATTTCCAAAAGATTAGTGTCTATCATGCTCCTCTTTCCATAATATTTCTTTTATGCCTCTATATTAGACTTTAAATTCTAGAATTCCAAATATGAGATGGTCAAATTCTTATTGGTATTAGAATTTACTCTTGAATGCTACATATGAGAGGTTAAGATCGATATCTCCAAATAGTGAGGTTCATTGAAGTTATTAGTAACCTGTGAATTGAATCAAGTCAGATAACTAGGCGTATTCATTTCACATCCTTGAGATACACAAGAGATCGAAATCTATAGACAAGACACGGTACATTGGTAAGTAAATCTGACATCGCTTTGCTTTATATCTACATTTATGATACATTTCAGATTGGGAACTGGTAGGAAGGTCAATTAAGAGCCAACAATCTGAAATCTTTACCATCAGGTTAAGCAAGTGGACACATGGTGGATTATTGTAGATTGCAAGTTCTTTTGTGGTTTGGTTGAACCACCTTTTCAACCATCTGAAATAACGTGTATTTGATGTTGATTTTCCAACGATGCCATAAAAGGTTAAGTTATCCGTTCGTTGATGGGTCATATGTAATTAAGCATTTATTTTTTAAGCGAAGAAGGTGTTAAGCCTTGATCATCTTGTGTATATGTATGATGAGATGAAGGATGACATGAAAGTTGGAAACAAGAGAAAGAGAACAAATACAAATTGAAGCAATTAAATGCTTGGCAGGTTATTTCTATTGTTTGCACCATAATGGTTAAATCTGTATAATTAAGTAGTTGATAAGCTACATGAGTTTATTTAGGAGAAAATTTGTATTTTTATGTGTATTATGCTAGTAATGTTCCTCGATTAAGTTAGGGGACATTACAGATTGGTATCAGAGCTTCTAGTTCAACATTGGACCCATATGGGCCAAGGAACATCGCAAATTTGGTAAAATTCATTGTTAAGGATTTTGACCTGTGACGGATTTTGGGGAAATATCGTGAAAACAAAGTGAAATCCCCAAATTTCTAAGCAAATTCAAGTCAAATTTTCCCTTAGAATCGTCTAAGAGATGATCAATGGCGTCGATATGCAAGTCGTGGGGTTAAAAATTTGGATTGGGAAGTTGAATTCCATGTTTTCATGACAACTGTGAAGTTAGAGGATTGATGGCTAGGATTCATTTTCACAGTTTGGTGAAGTATAAGAGATCGATGGCCTCGTTCCATTTTTGGAGGTTGGAAAAATGGAGCAAATCGACGGGTGAGAACCGTTTTTTGAGGTTGGAAAAAAGGAGAAAGTCAATGGTCGAGATCCATTTTCAAAGTTGGTAGAATAGAGCAGATCGACGATCGAGATTCATTGGAAAAGTTGGGAGAAGTATGGTGGATCAATGGTTATGATCATTTTAACTAGGAGATCAATAGCCCAAACTCATCCTGATCTTAGTTGAAAATTTTCTAAGTATCAGAATTCGGCGAAATTTGTGGGCAAAAATTAGTTTACTAAGAGAGATTATCGATGGTCGATGGTCGGATTAGTACGATTGCAGAAGTGGTCACTTTCCAAATAAAATCATTGATGTTCAGATCAGTGAGATTGGTGAAGTGCTCAGTTTGACCAAAGGAAATCATCGATGATTGGGTTGGAAAAATTAGCAATGTGTTTGGTTCATCCAAGAGAAGTTATCGATCACCGATGAAAAGGAAAGAGGGGAATGACATGTCAGCATCCATGTGTCATGCCACGTTACCATCCATGTTTCATGCCATGTCATCTAGATTTCCACGCCATCATCCACATGTCATGCCATGTCAGCCAAGAAATGATTGATCGTCGATGATTGAGGTTCAGTGAAACTTGAAAAAAAAATTAGTTCGCTAAGGAAATTGTCGATTGTTGATGATCAAGGTTCAGTGAAATCCACGAATAGGTCTGGTTCATCGAAGAAATCATTGATCATCGATGGAGCGATCAGGGTTTGGCGAAATTAGTGAACAAGTTTGGTTTACTAAGGAAAATCATCGATCGTCAATGGAGTTTCAAATGAACGGTCCAAATTTCTTTCAACGGTGGAGATTCATCCACAGTCCTGGGGAAGGTTTAATGGATCAATAATTGATATTACTTCTGATTTTGAGATCAACAATTCATATTAAAAAACTATTATAATAGTAAAACAGTCAATTTTCTACTAAATTTTATGATTTTCAAAGATCATCAACTTGTAGGGGCATTTTAAGGCCCTAAACAACATTTTTAGGTAGTCAAAATCAAAAGAAATGTGTGAATCATTGGTATAGATAGTATCTATTACTTAAAATGAAAAATCTCATTAAGAGCTTTCCAACGCAAAGCATAACTAGTATGAGGAAGTTACAACTGAAACAATACAAGGTATATTTTTCGACACCAATTTACTTGGCATAACTCCTTGATCAAAAGTCAATTTGGGACACATGAGTAGTCTATGGAAATATTATGGGCCATAGAAGACAACCATGGAACCATATTTTGAATCTAGGTACAAAAAATTGTACAGGAAGATAAAGAAGACACGTGTAGCATATAGGGCTAAAAATGGGAAAACAGTCTAAACTTCCTCGAACCATAACTTTCAGCTCGAAGCTCATATTTGAGAAACCAAAAAGTCGATGGAAATGTATTGAGGAGGAGAATCCATCTATCGACCTAGAATTTTGAAGCACTGCATTTTTTTCAAATAATAATAAAGTAATTTTGCAGTAGTGAAAATAGAGCAGTGAGTGGAAATTGCAACTTGTGAATGTTGTATATTTTCGCTCAGAACTCAAAATGAGGCATGAGTACAGTCATTGGAGAGTTGTTTTAGAGAGTACATCTAAGGAATCATATATTCAATTAATGCATTGTGTTCTTCATAAAGTGATATGAAGAATAACATGTATTCTAATTAATGAAATGTTTTATAGTATGCATGTTCTAACAATAATTATTACATGCACATTTATTGCAGAATTAGAGGTACAGGAAAATAATTTTGGTTCTTATATGAGGATTGGAGTTGTGGAAGATGCCCAGGGATCTTACGACCATGAGGAGGAGGTCATAGATATACATATGATCATGGGAAATGTTGAGACAGAGTCTAATGGAAGAAGAGGAAGACATGAGCTTGTAACTATGAGAAGTCTACAGAGAGAAGGGTAAAGATATAAAGCCAATAATGAATATATCATGAAAGCTCGGGAGGAGATACTAGAGAGTATAAATATGTTTTAGAGGAAAGTCAATAAAGACTCTAGAACAAAGCAAGTTGTGAGCATTAAACGAGTGGCAGCATCCATATCCCATAACAGAAGGGACGAACATGGGAATGACAAACAATTAAGAAGTACAAGCATATGTCATCATTCCCTAGAGAAATCCAATAGGATATCCAATGCAACTTATGGGATAGGGAGCATCCCAAGTGTGTCTCCTATTAGGAGGCATAGGAGAAGGCATGATCATACATCTTACAAGGTGAACTCAAGAAAATCAATCCACTAACATTTAATGGTGGGCATAGAAATGGAGAAGAGGTTGAGGCATGGTTGTTGGAAATGAAGAAATATTTCCAGTTGCATGGTTACCCCTCAAGGGTAGAAACAAGAATTGCAACCTACCACTTGCAAGGAAAGGTAGTTATGTGGTGGGATCAGCTTAAGAAAGCCAAGCACCTTGATGAGAAGAAGGTTTCATGGAGGCAGTTCAAAGGATATTTCCAAGAGAAATATTTGTCAAAGCACTACTATGAAAGGAAGATGAAAGAGTTATTTGAACTCAAGTTGGAAAGCATGAAAATGGATGAATGTGAGAAGAGATTCTTTGAGTTGTTGGAGTATGTGGGCTTCATAAAGGATGAGAAGGTCAAAATCCAAAGATTTGTAAGTGGGTTACCCTCCTTATACAGTGAAAAGATACACTATGATAACCTTGGGACTTTGGAGGAGGCCATAAGGAGAGCAAAGCATCTTTATGAAAAGAGCAAAGGGAGGTCAATTTTCCAAAAATATTGGAATGAAAAGATGAAAGGAAAAAGCGATCAAAGCCAGAAAGGTTTTAAGACACCCTTTTTCAAGTACAACTCACAAGAAAATCAACAAGGACAGTCGACCCAAAATGAGCCCAGGATGGTAGATTCATTTAGGAAAAGGCCAAGGCAACAACTTGTACAATGTTGGGGATGTGAGAGAAATCACTTATATAGGGACTGCCCTCACAAAGGAGAAAGAATGATGACGATCCACAACATTCAGGAGGTTGAAACAATTGAATACATGGGAGGAAACATGCCAAGGATTTATGCAACCTTGGACAACAAGCAAGCATAATATCAATCCCACATGATTTAAGTGGAAGGTAAGATTGATAACCATCCCATAGCAATTTTAATTGATTATGAAGCTAGCCATATTTACATAAATTCTAACATTGTTGAAATATTTCACTTACAAAGGAGTAAGCATAAGAAATCTTAGTTAGTTCAATTAGCCACATGGGCTAAGAGGAAAATCAATGAGTTGGTTAAATATTTCCCAATAGACATGAGTGGAATTGGCACAAAGGTAGATGTGAGCATCATACCATTGGGTTCATATGATTGTCTAATTGGCATGGATTGGTTGAAAAAACACCATGTTGTCATTCACTGTTACAACAAGACAATCACTTGTCTTGATGAAGAAGGGAATCAAGGCAAGTTTCAATGCATTCCAAGGGTTGTATTTGTTAGAGAAATTTCATTCATGCAGCTGAAAAAGAGCTTCAAGAATGGATGTCATATTTTTGCAGCCTATATGGAAGAGGAAGCCAGAGATAGAATGCCAAGTATTGAAGACCATTCGGTCTTGAGGGATTTTGAAGATGTTTTGGGGGAAATCTCGGGATTACCACCAAAGAGAAACATTGATTTCTCTATCGATTTGGTGCCATGAGTTGCCCCAGTGTCCATGACACCTTACAGAATGGGCACACCAAAATTGAAGGAGTTACAGATGCAGCTTGAAGAATTGTTGAAGAAGGGGTATATATGCCCAAGTGTGTCACCTTGGGAGCTCCGGTTATTTTTATGAAGAAAAAAGATGGAATCTTAAGGCGATGTATTGATTTCAGATAGCTAAATAAGGTCACCATAAAGAAAAAATACCCCTTGCCAAGGATTGATGATCTATTTCATTAGTTGAAAGGTGAAAGAATATTTTCTAAGATTGAATTGAGATCGGGTTATCACCAAGTGAGGATAAAGGAAGAAGATATCAACAAGAAATCGTTCAAAACAAGATATGGGCATTATGACTTTATAGTAGTGCCATTTGGGCTATCAAATTCCCTGGCAATTTTCATGCGCATGATGAATGGAGTGTTCAGGGAGTACATGGACAAGTTTGTAATTGTGTTCCTAATTGATATACGTGTCTATTCAAATATAGAAGAGGAACATGAGCAATGTTTGAGAATGGTGCTAAAAAATTTAAGAGAGCATAAGTTGTATGTCAAGCTAAGTAAGTGCATCTTTTATCAAAAGAATATCCATTACTTGGGTCATATTATTTCAGCAGATGGGATAGTAGTTGATCCTAAGAAGATGGAGGCCATTAGAGGATGGCCAACGCCAAGAAATGTGACAGAGGTCAGATCATTCATGGGTCTTGTTGGTTATTACCGAAGATTCATAAAAGGATTCTCAAAGATTGCAAGCCCCATTACTTCTTTGCAAAAGAAGGGAGTGAAATTTGAATGGACTTTTGAGTGTGAAGAAAGCTTTCAACAAATGAAAGACATTTTGACCAGTGTTCCAATATTAAATATTGTGGATCCGGATGAAGACTTTATTGTGTGCACAGATGCATGCAAGGAAGGGCTCAGTGGAGTCCTCACACAAAAGGATCATATGGTATGCTATGACTCAAAAAAATTAAAAGAACATGAAAGGAATTATGCTACCCATGATCTAGAATTAGTAGCCATTATTCATTCACTAAAAATGTGGAGACATTACCTCATGGGGAGAAGATTTGAGATAAGGAAGGACCATTGTGGTATGAAACATTTGTTTGTACAACCCACATTAAAATCCAAACAAACTAGATGGATCAAATTTCTTAGTTAATATGACTTTGAAATTAAACACATGGAAGGTAAATAGAATCAGGTGGTTGTTGCACTCAGCAGAAGAGCGCATGAGGTTCATATTGTAGCCATTAGCATGTACATGATTGATCTGAAAGATAAAATTATTGAAGTAGAAAACTCGGATCAACACTATTTGCGGATAAAAGAAACATTACAATGAGGTAATTTTCGACAAACAATTAAATATTATGAGTTGCAAGAGGATGGAATCCTTGTGTACAGAGGTAAAGTATACGTGTCAAATTCTAGTGAGTTGAAAAATATGGTGCTGGGATAAATGCACAATGTGTCATATGCTGGGAACCTAGGATATCAGAAGTCAATTGCAGATGTGAAGAGCCAATACTTTTGGCCCATAATGAAGAAAGAAGTGGCTAATTATATCGCTAGGTTTGTTCAAAGGCTTTGGGATAGATCTAAATCTCAGTACAACGTATCACCTAGAGTCAGAAGGGAAAACATAGAGGACCAACAGAATAATTGAAGACATGCTCATAATGTATGTAATGGACAAGGAATCAAAGTGGAAGGATTACATCCACTTAGTTGAATTTCCTTACGATAATGGGTATCAAGCCTCATTAAAAATGAGCACATTTGAAGCATTATATGGCAAGAAGTGTAACACACCAGTGATTTGGGATAACCCAATAGACAGAGTTGTCATTGGGCCAATTTTTTTGAAGGAAGTGAAAGAACATATGACAAGGATCATGCAAATTTAAATGTTTCCTAGGATAGGCAAAAAAGTTATGCAAACAAGAATAGGGTTTTCAGAGATTTTAAAGTGGGGCGAACATGTATTTTTAAAAGTGAAGGCGAAAATAAATTCGCTAAGATTGGGTTGTTGCCCAAAGTTGGCAACTAGATACTGTGGGCCTTTTGAGATCTTAGAAAAGATAAGCATAGTTGCATGCATGTTATCATTTCCTGCATCCATGAGAGTGCATAATGTATTTCATGTGTCATTATTAAAGAAATATGTGCCTGACCCTAACCACATAATTGATTGGACTCTGATCCAGGTGGAACACAAAGGGGATTTTTGGGTGGAACAAGTATGCATTTTAGACCAAAAGGTCAAAGTGCTTGGTAACAAATCCATAGGCCTGGTAAATATTCAATGGACCTGCTACATTCTTAAAGATCTGACATGGGAGCATGAAGAAACTATGCAAGAGGAATACCCACAATTTTTTGTCAATTTTGAAGAAATCGGAATATAAGAATGAAAGACTCCATTTTAAGTAGTTGGAGTTCCAGAACGTCATCTCAGATTCCTAGTCAACCTGTGTTGGGGGACCTGATAAAATAATGGTACAACCCAATGGACTAAGGAAGTGAAGAAGGTACATTCCTTGGGTCAGCAGGTTGAGAGGAACAAGAGATTATGGTTGGAGCTATTGTTGGAGTTATATAAAAATTGCAGAATTTTATTTCTTAGTATTATGATGTAAATTTATGCATGTATATCGACATAGTGTTGCGCACCAAGGACAGTGCACATTTGAAGGGGAGGGGGAATGTAACATCCTCAATATAATCCCCAGTTTAATTAATGCTTGATGTAGATATAATGTATGGTTGTGTCCAAGCGATGTATATGTGAATTGTATTTCTGAATTTTAATAATAATAAAATGTGATGCCGACTGCAAGGGGACATGGATAGAGATGGGGGTTGATTAATCCACAAGAGAGGAGGAGTCTAGAAAGGGGGTTTTATTCATGAGTTTAATTCCGAAATTTTTTTTCCTAATTTTAATGTTTTGAGTGAACTTTCTATTTTGTTGTGGAGTGTTCCCAAAGCCATTCATTGAATGCATGTAAGAGGGTGGGTGTGAGAAGTCACATCGCATAGTTATTGCGAGAATGGGGTTGAAGTATAATCAACATTGGGGAGTGTGGGATTCAACTTGATTGGGGAAAAGAGAGGAAATTTGTATGGGAAGGAAGATAAATTTTGGATAGTCATGCTTTTGCATGAACAACAAGCAGAAAACAGGGAAGAAGAGCATCGTAGTTGGAGTAATAATGGAGGGTGAATTCTGGAGAATTTATGGAGTTGAAGACTGAAGAAGCAAGTTTTCAGGATTGCAGAAGAACTAGGTTGCCAATACTAAAGAGTGAACTCATGTGAGAGTTGCACTAGAGCAATAAGTGGTTGCCTTTATTTCTTGTTATTTTTTCTAGCAACAAGATCTCTTGAGTTTCCCAGTAGTGAGATTCTTGGTTACCTGTACCAGAGAGACCCTGATAAACAAATGGGATGCTCGATGGACTAAGAACAGTGAAGGGATACATTCCTTGGGTTGGGTATATTGAGAGGAAGAGAGTTGGCAGAAAATTGGGATAGTTGTAGGAGAATTCTAGTGGGTTGTGGGAGTTTTTGAGTTGTGAGTGGATAGTGAGAGACCACCTTATTTAATGGATTTCTAGCCCCAGCTCGAGGGTGACTTGTGTTACAAGGGAAAAACTCTCAATGGCTAGTGTAAACCACAACAGACAAGTATGACTGCAGAAATCTACTCAATTCCAACATATGTTATATAAACCAATGTGCAAGTGAGATAAGAAAGAAGCCTACCTCGTTCCAACGTTTGATGATGTTCCACTATTGATCACTTTGACCCAAAACTTTGTACCTACAACAAGTTCTCAACAAACAAGCAGAGCAAGTATATAGTGATGATATAAAGGGGTTAGCACATTAGATAGCATAATCCATTAATAAACATTACAAATATGCCCATGGATAATAATCATATATTTGCACGATACCAATTGGACGGGAAAGGAGTATTTCTATTAATAAATGATCAACAAAAGTGAAAACATTACAGACTTCCGTGTCGGCACGGTTCGAAACCAAGTTACTTCCAACTGGGTCTCCACCACTTCAATCCTCCACCAAAGGCAAGCTCATAGAAAAGAGACAATGAGGTTCTCTCAATAATAGGGAAAGAGCTTGGGGGTTGAGCACTGTGTTTAGACTTGAGGGAAAAAGGGATGTAGACTCAATATGAAGTAATTTCTCCAGAGTAACTTTGCTCTCAAAGTTGAATGCTTTCTCCTTTTTTCCATAGCTCGAAATTGTGCTCTTATAGCCTTCAAAATGAAACTGAAGGGTCGAGTCGAAACGTTTCCAGTATATGGAAGGCCAAGGATCAGAGATCTCTTGTCATGACATGGAAACCCGACTTCATTTTTGTATTTTCTAGCACAAATCTCGATGTACGCGAGTTGTAGTGGAGCAACCTGCGTATACACATGTTGTACAGTAGATAGGGCACATATATGTGGGAAAATATGTATTTTTAGCTTTGGATTCATCAAAAAAGGATGACAAGTCTACATAGGGAAATGGAAAAAGGCCCTTTGTGCAAGGTAGCAATGGTGAGGCAAATCTTGCTATAAGAGATGCCCCCTAATGTGTGAGATCAAAGGAGTATTTGCGATGGCTGAAATACATTATAAATAACCCAGAAGTGGAGTGGTTTAAACCTAGATGGAAAGACTAGTTGCTCATTACATTCTGTGTTGACTTTACATACATGGTTGTCAATAGAATACAATGCAGATCCATGTGGAAAATATACGAAATATGTGTCTGTGGCCATGAATAGGAAAATACAAATGTGGTTATATGCCAAAAGTTGTCATAATCACGAACAAGGCCGAGTATAACCAGTCTCGAAACCAATCTGAAGATATTTGTATACGATGGAGTATAATCTGATGTCCCATGATGACTGTAGTCAAATAGGTGTTGTTCCAATGAAAAGGAAGAAACAACTCAGGAAACCTACGACCACATAGTGATGTCTTCAAGTCTTATACACATCCGCCAAAGGTGCAAGTCTACATCATGTGAATAAAGGAGTTGAGGTTGAACACAATGAGACATCGTTTGATTACCAGTCATTGAGGTATATCGTTAACAAATGCGAGACAACCTACCAATAATGAAAGTAGGTATCAAGGCACCGAGCACATTCCTACAAGTGTGAATAAAGGATTTGATGTCGAACACCTGAGGAATACATTGATCAGGAGACATTGATGTATTCCCATCTGTCAATGGCTAGAGAGCCTGCCACTAATGACTGTAAGTCTCAAGGTACTCATAAAACTCTAGGTCCCATATCCAGAATAAATGAGTTGAAGTCAATGGAAAGAGACCCGCTGAAAGGAGAGCATTAAGGCATCTCTCATCAGTCAGCACGAGGAACAAAGCAGGAGCTTCATAATTTGGTGGGGATCGGATGGAGAACATGTTCACGAACCAACAACCCTGTGTGTCTTTCATGTGTGCCAAATGCAAGCGGTGCACGAAAAAGACCCTCTGAATAGCAGTCAATGATGAAAACTACTAACAAAGTCAAGGAAACCACCAAAAGGATAATGGCATCCAAGACATTGCATGAATCCCAAAGTGTGAATAAATGTCTTGTCGCCGCACACAAGGGAAACCACCCAGTCAACGACCAATGATGAAATGTCAAYTGTTGGGTTCAAGGTGACCTGCCAATGATGAAAGTAGGGCCAGGGTGCATGATAAGACCATAGTATCATGTGATTTTGAGACAAATTGAGGGTATGGTCGACATGCAAAGTCAATAGTTCTGAGGAATGGCCGACACAGGTTGATAGACTTACTTTGAACAAGAGCATGAGACATGTGGTAGACTCCGGTAGCATAGACTCAATGATGTAACTATTTGATGCAGGAGGCATCAATAATGTTCTCTATAGGGACTGGAAGAGTAACCAGTCGGTAGAGAAAAACTTTATAACGAGATCGGCTTCCTAAGGCCATGCTAAACCCAAAATTATAATGACAAAAGCACTCAATAATTTTGTGCTATGTTCAAAGGCGACACGACTGCTGCCAATTATAATATAGTACTCCCTTCTCGCCCGTCTTTTTTTGTTTTTTCATAACAAATGAATGCTATGATACAGAGGAGGAAACGAGTGTCGCAAGTAAGCAAAACTATTTCCAGCAATGAAACGTACCTATGCTCAATGAAAGGAAATGCATGCGGGAGATGGACACACGGGGTGATGTTCCCTCTAGGGTATAGGGTGTCAAATTGAGAAGGATATAAACAAGGCTCTGCTTGGTTGAGGATGCAAAAATTGCATAGGCAACAGTTTATAACGCAAAGCAAGAACCGGCTAAAGGCTTAGTACTACAAGCGAGGGCATGAGATGCAATCACAACTTAACGCCAAAAAATGTCCCTTTTTATGTATTTTAGTCTACTTGGTGTGAAAAAGGGATAAACTTGTGCCAAATAGATGTCTTTTCAAATTCAATTTATGAGTGTGAAAAATACAAGTTCACTCAGCGATCTTTTCTATTTTTGGTAACGAGTCGGAAAAGAGCTTAACTAAGACTCATTACCTTTCAAATCCAATTTAACGAGTGTGAAAGGGACAAATCACTCGGCAATCTTTTCATTTTTTAGACGAGTCGAAAAAAAGCTTCACCAAGACTCGTTATGTTGTTCTAATCAACATGTAAAGGGGGAGGCCAAGGCTCCTTACAGAAAGTTGGTATCTTACGAATAGCTGACAAAAGCTTGGGAAAACCCAAAGCTCTCCAAGTTGAGGAGGAGAAACTGCTAATGGAGTATATAGTTTCCGTGATGGTTCAAATAATGTCTCTTAATGGAAAATACATAGGTGGGGGTATGGGATGCCCCATCAAGTCATCCCAATCGAAGGGAACCTCGTCAGGACTTGGAGGGAGAGAATTCGGGAGAAGAATAAATCTCTCTTGTTCAGAAGGAGTAGGATTAGGAATGTTGATGACATGACTGAAGATTGCATTGTTCTCTACATGGAGAGTGGAATTGACCAGAGATTGCACCGGTATGACCACCTCTTCATACCTAGGCTGAAGAGTATTCATGACAACATGGATAGAGGACACATCACTCTCGACAATGGGGGTGGTGTTGGGAGAAGAAAGCACTGTGTTGATCGAAGGAGGGACAGGGTGTGGGGAAACCACAGATGTCTCAGAATCTGATGGGCCCTTGGGAGAGCTCCATGCTTCTGGTATCTTGGCAATAGCCAGACACAAACGTGTAAAATGACTTCCTTCACAAATTCTGCAAAGGAATTTAGGCTTACGTCTGAGATGTTTAGGCCTCTCGATGCCCCCAACGTTGTTTACAACGGCTGGTGACACACTCTTGTCATGAATGGAAGAGGTAAGAGAGTCTTCTCCTATATGATGAATATAGGTTGGAGATGTGACATGGCTATGATTCAGAGTGAATAGGATGGTGCCCCCAACATAATTGGTAGAGGTTGGGTGCGAGCTGTCAACATAATTTGTAGAAAATGTGGACACATCTCCAACATGACTGGCAGAGGTTGGTGATGGAGCACCAGTATCACTGACTATGACTGGGCTAGCGGTAGATTGTGTCATTTGATGCCAAGGTCTAGGGAAAGATTGGTTTTGAAATCTTGCAGACCAAGAAGGATCTCGGTGTAACCCCTGTTCCTGCCCAGAAAGGTGGTGGCTTACACCAAAATGGTTCGAAGAGGTTTGGATGGGCATCATCACAGACGTCTGCGAAGAGACCAAGGTAGGATAAGAATTATTCGAGTGATGATATATGTTTCCCCCTTGTGAAGGGATCCCGTAAAGAGGGTAGCCCGAACCATAAAATTGATTTTCCCCATACGAAATACCTGGAGGTACTTGAGGGCCTGTCATAGAAAAAGTGTTCAATTGAACCCACATGGAAAACGAAAGATACTCGTCTGGGGTGTAATAAGTGGGATAAGCACCCATCTGAGCACTGGCTCCTGGAAGACCATATCTAACATTGGATCCATAAGGGGGAAGGTTCCAACCTCCCATGGGGACACGACTCATATCAAATAAAGAAGTAGGAAATGGAGCCATGGTGCCCCCTGATCCAATGCTAGGATTCATATATGTAGGTCAAGGAGAGGATTGCACGGGTGAAGGCATATCAACAGAAAAATGACTAGAGACCCAAGGTGCGGACTGAGTGTTATAGTTCTGCAAACCATTGTGAAAAGCAGAAGGATCCATCCCCATGAAATGAGTCGGTATCATGGGATGGGTAGCAGTAAATGAGGGAGCAAAAGAAACTCCACTATCCATGATGATGACACCCAAAAGAGACTTCTAAGGCCAACTAGTAGTCAAATAGCATACCAAAAGTCAAACAGCCAATATGCATGCAAACGGGCTAAAGTGTCTGAGTGGCCTTCCTCGCTAAAGAAGTTATGTCTCGTCCAAGAGGTAATCCTCCATAAAGGTTGTGTGTTGTCCAAGCCTATCTGACCTAGGGTACAAGAAGAATAACCCATGCAAGTAACCTATGAGATACCTAATTCAAGCAACTAATAAACCATTGTATAACTGATGCATAGGCGAGCAGGAATAAGTTTGGATTATCGTATGGGCAGGGTAGCAAAGCCTGAAACCTTGAAAGCACCACCGCTCACATAGGTATGGGTACTAGCAATATCCCCAAATATGAATAAATCCACAAAAATATCTATGACGATAGGTGAGTATCTAAGGGTTATCCCTTCAACTAACTTCACACGACCTCGTGATTAACTCCGGTGTGAGCAGAGCCTCCTGATCTTACCAATTAAACAATGGACTTCTCAAATCCTTGTCTCATACACATATGTTGATTTAATTGCCTTGGAGAACTTTACTCAAAAAATCCTATCCCAAGGCACTAAATCCTAGACTAGTTTGTGCACCCTAAAAATAAAATCACGACTAATCAATTTTAGTTTAAAGCG
>SNQJ01S0069187.1:24881-39200 GCA_010110895.2 Picea sitchensis | reverse complement strand
CTAACATTGGATCCATAAGGGGGAAGGTTCCAACCTCCCATGGGGACACGACTCATATCAAATAAAGAAGTAGGAAATGGAGCCATGGTGCCCCCTAATCCAATGCCAGGATTCATATATGTGGGTCAAGGAGAGGATTTCACGGGTGAAGGCATATCAACAGAAAAATGACTAGAGACCCAAGGTGTGGACTGAGTGTTATAGTTCTGCAAACCATTGTGAAAAGCGGAAGGATCCATCCCCATGAAATGAGTCGGTATCATGGGATGGGTAGCAGTAAATGAGGGAGCAAAAGAAACTCCACTATCCATGATGATGAAACCCAAAAGAGACTTCTAAGGCCAACTAGTAGTCAAAGAGCATACCAAAAGTCAAACAGCCAATATGCATGCAAACGGGCTAAAGTGTCTGAGTGGCCTCCCTCGCTAAAGAAGGTATGTCTCGTCCAAGAGGGACCTAAGACACCCCGCTGAATTTTGGTGGTAACAGAATCAATTATAGGGGCACTCGTGGGCTTAACAACCAGTCGGTCAGATCCCCTCGGAGAGGTAATCCTCCATAAAGGTTGTGTGTTGTCCAACCCTGTATGACCTAGGGTACAAGAAGAATAACCCCTGCAAGTAACCTATGAGATACCTAAGTCAAGAAACTAATAAACCATTGTATAACCGATGCACAGGCGAGCAGGAATAAGTCTGGATTATCGTATGGGCAGGGTAGCAAAGCTCGAAACCTTGAAAGCACCACCGCTCACATAGGTATGGGTACTAGCAAGATCCCCAAATATGAATAAATCCACATAAATATCTATGACGATAGGTGAGTATTTGAGGGTTATCCCTTCAACTAACTTCACACGACCTCGTGATTAACTCCGGTGTGAGCAGAGCCTCCTGATCTTACCAATTAAACAATGGACTTCTCAAATCCTTGTCTCAGACACATATGTTGATTTAATTGCCTTGGAGAACTTTACTCAAAAAATCCTATCCCAAGGCACTAAATCCTAGACTAGTTTGTGCACCCTAAAAATAAAATCACGACTAATCAATTTTAGTTTAAAGCGTAAATTTTATTGGTCGTGATTACTCAAAAGGGTATGGAAGTGAGACTCGTGATATTATGACTCTGCAAGAAAATAAATATAAATATGATGCAAAGTCTAATTTTAACTTTTCAATGAATGATATGCGTATAAAATACAGTGCAATTTTCAATTTCAACTCTGCAATTCAGAAGTAAAATGCAATCTTTCACTATATGCACTAAGCTAATGATAAAGATTCAGAAGAAAAAAATGCCAAGCAATGTAAAATGCCTATTTTTTTGTATTTTCAATATATTAAAGAGAAAATGCATGGACTGAAAAGAAACTTGATATATAAATTCTACTGTGTATAAACGGAATGACTCAAGCAGAATACCAAGTAACAACCCAGAGTTCAAGGACAAATCAAAAATGAAAAACGATGAGAAAGACTACACCCAAAAATTCAACTCCAAACAGGTTTCATATCAACCCAGAGAAGCTCAACATGCACTACAGAGACCTAAGAAGGCTTAGCAATCATCAAATCCCACCCATCAACCACCAAACCAAGCTACCAAGCAAGGAAATAAGGTGTACGCGATTGTTCAAGGAAACAGAGCATATATACGCAGCTCTCAGTGAGACATCACACGTGTGTACATGACTGTCAGGGAAATAGGGCACGTACAGGCTTGAAAACAAGGCTAGGCAAGGGTAAAAAGGCTGAAAACTCAGACCCGGAGTGAATAGAATCTGTCAAAAAGTGATACGACAAGAAACACAAAGGAAAAAGAGAAATGCAAGGAGAAAAAGTACTTCAACCCTTAGAAAGAAGATCTCTCCCTAGTGGAGTTGCCAATTCTATTTCAAGGGAAAAACTCTCTATGGCCAAGCTAAACCACAATAGACAGGTATGACTGCATAAATCTACTCAATTCCAACATATGTTATATAAACCAATGTGCAAGCGAGATAAGAAAGAAGCCTACCTCGTTCCAACATTTGATGATGTTCCATTGTTGAGCACTTTGACCCAAAGCTTTGTACCTGCAACAAGTTCTCAATAAACAAGAAGAGCAAGTATATAGTGATGATATAAAGGGGTTAGCACATTAGATAGCATAATCCATTAATAAACATTACAAATATTCCCATGGATAATAATCATATATTTTCACGATGCCAATTGGATAGGAAAGGAGTATTTCTATTAATAAATGATCAGCAGAAGTGAAAACATTACAGACTTCCATGTCGGCACGGTTTGAAACCAAGAAACCAAGTTCCTTCCAGTTGGGTCTCCACCACTTCAATCCTCCACCAAAGGCAAGCTCATAGAAAAGAGACAATGAGGTTCTCTCAACAATAGGGAAAGAGCTTGGGGGTTGAACACTATGTTCAGACTTGAAGGAGAAAGGGATGCGGACTCAATATGAATTAATTTCTCTAGAGTAACTTTGCTCTCAAAGTTGAATGCTTTCTCCTTTTTTCCATAGCTCGGAATTGTGCTCTTATAGCCTTCAAAATGCAACTGAAGAGCCGAGTCGGAACATTTCCAGTATATGGAAGGCCAAGGATCAGAGATCTCCTATCGTGACATGGAAACCCGACCTCATTTTTTTATTTTCTGGCACAAATCCCGGTGTACGCAGCCTGTGGTGGAGCAGATTGCGTATACGCATGTTGTACAGTAGATAGGGTGCGTATATGTGGAAAAATATGTATTTTTATCTCTGGATTCATCAAAAAAGGATGACAAGTTTGCATAGGGAAATGGAAAAAAGCCTTCTGTGCAAGATAGCAATGGTAAGGCAAATCTTGCTATAACAACTTGTTGTTGAGATATGTAACAACAAGTCTATGGTTGGGTGGAACGTCCATCCCAAGCAGCTAGTTGCACAACTATTTTAAACATATAAGTGTTTTAACTATTTTATGTGTTGCATTATGAGTTTTAATTGTTGTGCATGAACTCTATGTATACGACTTATTCATATGATGTTGTAATGAATCATTAGCCATGTGTTATTTCAACATGCTATAGATGAATTTAGATAATGGTTAAATCTATATGATTAAGTAGTTGGTAAAATACATGAGTTTATTTAGCAAAAAACATTATTCTTATGCGCATTCTACTAGTAATTTTCCTTAGTTAAGCTGGGGGACATTACATTGGAATCTGAGATGAATATTGTTCATTTCAATTCATCAATATTACTTCTCATCAAACATTATTGTTGTGGAATAAAAAATAGGACATTATCTTAGATGTTGTCCGTCTATCACGAGAATCCTAGCTTATTTCTCAAGGACAAAGTTATGGGGAGTGGAAATAAGACTAAAATATCAATAGGGTCTTAAGTAACTCAAAGATGAAGATATACTTGGAATTGAGACTAGAAAATGTTTCTAACTAAACTTCAAGTTGGCAATCTCTTCTTAGATTTGTTGAAGTTGACAGAAGATTATTTGGTAGATGATTTCAATAGTGGACAGGGTTTCTTATTGTTATTTAGATGTATTAGGATTGATAGTAGCTTTGGAATGTAAAAAAAAATTAAACCATTTAAGCATATTATTATATATATTGTTCCAATTGAACTTAAGTGTAGACTCAGAGCTTTTAACGAATCTATCAAAAATATCTGAAATATCCTATTTTGTAGTGATACATACCTAAAATAGGGTTAACCTCACATATGAGAATTTAGGATTAGTGGAGGCAAGAAACACATATTGTTTTTGTTATATTTCATTTGTCAATTCCTTCTCTTCTTTCCCTACAATTCAACTTGATATACTAACTCTTGAATGTCCCCGTGTAGGCATTAAACATAATATATGACTAGTTCTTGGATGCACTCCATATATTTATCCCATTAAATACGATTTAGGGTTTGGGTTCATCTTGGGCTTGTTTTGTAGGTGAGTCACGAAGCAAATCAGATGATCACTAAGAGGATTTCCCTTTAAAGTAAGGACCCCATTTTTTATTCTCACCATATACATATCATTCAGGTAATTTGTGGCCTTCTCTAGGGTATCATTGGGATGATCAATGTAAGAAAACATCTTACCAAAATGAATGATAATATTACCTTTATTTTCCATGGAAATAAGGAATAATGTAGGATGTAAGATAAGAAAGAGAGAGAGAGAGATTGGAAGGGTTATATAGTTGTTGTGTAGAGAGAATAAAAGGAGTAGAAAAGACCACTAAGATAAAATGATTAGACAATGAATTAAGAATAGGAAGGGAAAGATGTGGGTAAGAAGGGACCAAAGTGTTGAATATACCAATGAAAACAAGGCCCTAATCATATCCCTTCCAATATTTATTGATCAATCAGGGCGAAAAACTAAAAAAACAAACATTGTAAGGTGGATTACAACAAGAATCCATGGAGTGAAAGAATGGAAGATACACACATAGCCTTTTGCTTATACAAAATATGTGCTCTAAGAAAATAGAATACCAACCAAACCTTGCAACAAATCAAGGATATTGCTAACATGAAAAAACTGTATAATTTACCATACTAAAATTGTAAGGATCGATGAAGAGACAATGAAATATTGAAGGCCACCACTGCACCTTACAAAAGAAACCAATTAACTGATGCCAACACTTGAAAGAGGATGATCTTACAAGGTCACCTGAATAGTATATTTCAGAAATTGGAATCATGTTGAGTGAATCCCCATTGTGGGTGGAATGGTATAAATAGAAGACAATGTCCCCTTATTATCCAACCATTGGCTACTATGTCAATCATGATAACAAAAGGAAGACATAAATGTCACTAAACCTTACCATTTTTCCTACCAATACCCTCTAACTTTCTAATGAATGGAATGAGGTAAAAAAATATGTTGGTTTGGGCATATAATGGCATAAGTGAAAGCACTCGAAAGGAAATTGAGCATTGTAAAAAGAATCTTGCAATGAAAATATATTGTAATTGTGGTGAATATGTTAATTGTAATTGTAGTAAATGAATCACATTTGTCCCATGTGGGGAATATACTAATAATGGCCATAACTATCTTGTATTCCATTTGTTTCTAAGAGGAGGAGGTTCTCAATGATATTTGGAGAGTGCAAAGTTGCATTATGCATAGATCTAGTCATGCACCACCTAATCTCCCTGGAAAACATGATAAAAACTAATTTTCCTAATGTCCCATAACTTTGATCCTTTAGTACCTATGTTACTTCAACTTTAGTTGACAAGAGATATGGGAGTAAATGTTGTACCATACACAGATGATGTTAGTGTAGGGTGTAAGGTACATAACAATAGTTAATGCCTCAAAGAAATGGATGTCCCCACCTCTCTAAAGTTCTAAACCATTCCAACTTCTTTGAATTTGGATTTTCTATGTTGGACCTAAGAGTAGGATGTATTAGGTTGTAGTTATCAGTGGACATGGCATGTCTCTTAATCGTTAAAAAACACTTGTTTTAATTGTTTGGGAATCTAATTTGTAATATGAAAAATCATTAATCTCTAGGTTCACCTTGAATCTCAATCTAAATCAATGCCAGTATTGACTAAGGCATTTAGAACATTGTTTTTTGTCCTTCTAATATGATCAAATTATGTAAATATGTCAAAGTTTGGAATAAAAATATTAATTATTGGAAGTGCTAGGGATAATTGCCAATGGTTAGACACCTTACAATCCCTCTACCTTGTATAGTCCATTCTAACCTTTGAATAACAATATGGGAATCTCCTTTAATTTGTAAAAAATTGATTGGCATATTGCAAGTTAGTTGGAGGCCTTATTGAAACAAAAATATCTTGGCATGTTTATTTGTTGATATGAAAATATCTCAGGCATAACAAATGATGGGTTCACCTCCCCTATTATGGATAATGTCACCTATGCCTTCTCACCTTCAATTTTGAATTCATGTAATTGTTGATACGGAGAGGGGGATAGATCGATTATCAAGTACAATTTAAAAACCTTTTCAACATGCTTATTATGATTATATCAATGAGCAATGAACAATAGGTATAAGAGTTACACCAATACAACCTGATACACCATGCACAATATATGAGAAGTAATCAATAGTTTATTTTTCAAAGGAAGTAATGACTTTAAGGCCAACTACTGCTTTCAAATGTAAAGGGAGGGTTAAACATCCAAGAGGAAGATACACACCTCCAATATCAAGAGATTTTAACTCTCCATCGTAATCCTTCCTTCCACCCAAGAATATGAAAGATAATAAAAATTTTACATTCGATAATCATCAACTTGGAGTCATCACATAGAACCCGATAATACTTCCTAAGACTTCTTCAATTTCTGCAATTCTTCAATTCTTGTAATTTCTCTGATCTAATGAACAATATTATATGTTCTCTGAAAATTCTCCAATTTTCTCTCCTTGAATACTCCCCAAAAGAGGTTATAGAAAGAATGGTGGGCTTTATTCAATTACGGTCTATTCAAGAGACCCAACTTGTACAACATGCCTGCTCAATATTTAACATCCGATTCTGAAACTCACTTACACAGAAACTACAGTCCCTATGTATTTCCAATGGAAGTGGTCCCACTTCATTTGTGTTCTTTATGAAGAAGTTATGACTGTTTTAGGAACACTGTTTATTGACTAGCTTCAGTATTGGTCACAAACCCTATATTCTGTGGAATATAGGGTTTGTATCTCCATAATTATAGTGAATCAGATTTGAAATTTACCAGAGGTACCTTGATATGTCTTCAATACCATGGCGAGTTCACCATCTAAATCATTCTAGAAAAAAGTATATAGCAAATGGTAAGATGACCTGAAAATAGCATATAACAGAACACATCACCAAAAGACTTCATCCTCCTTGAAATCGGCCTTCTTTTACTTCTTATTTCCTCTGAAATTCATTGTATCAAAATGAATGTATAATGATGTTTATTTACCATTTATGTCACTTCCTTTTAACGTGAGGGCCGACCACAACTTTTCTTTATGTCACTTCCTTTTAACATTAGGGCCGACCTGGCACTTTCTTATTTTGTAATTCTTTTCTTTAATTATCTTCAGGGCCTACATGTACTTCCTTCTTCAATTCACTTTGTCATATTCAAAAAATCATTTCTCCTCAACCATGAGGATCCACGTGACGTGACACATACCACCGGAAACAACATGATGTATAATATCCATCCATGGGTGTTTTATCTGCATGTGCATTTTCCTTCATGTCCAAATACCTTCATCAATCTTGTGGTCAAAAACCCATGACTAGGGTTGACATCAATGACAACAACCAATCTTCCAACAGTAATACCATCAAAGTTAAGTTTTATAAAGGGGTAATAAGAACAACATCATTTATGATGATAGTTAGAATGGTTGAATTTAAGATGTCGGTTTCAAAAAAAAGGAAATAATTTTAACTCCTCTATATTCCAATATGTAGGAATATTTTTCTATTCAATTGATTATTTTTTAGGACTACTTATTTGAAAGTTCAATTTGTAATACCTGTTGAGAAAATTTCGATTGAAGAGCGATAATTGGTTTGTGGTTTTCTTTGAATATCTATTGATTCCTTTCTGACCAAATAATTCGCGTCACAAATCCAGGAAGCACCCCCCATAATATTTCTCCTACCCATGAGGAGATGGAACAATTAGGTTGTTTATATAAGAACATTTTGATGTCATGTTGATTTGGAGTATTCACCGCAATACCAATATGAACCCAATGTCATATGTATTAAGCATAAGGACAAGAGATAAATAAATGGTTTATAAATTATGAGCCTTTCAAGAACACTACACATTGGGATGGGCATTGACACCACTATGTGTTTATGTTATCCTATGTAATGTTACGTTTCCATGCAAGCTACCATGTGAAGGTGAGAGCTTCAACAAATGACTGGAATTCCAATCCTTGCTCCAAGATTTGTCCTTTATTTGCGTGTATGTGATTAAGCATAACTTTATAGGCTTGGGATATTGCATACTCTCCTAGTCCTTAAATATCCCATTAGAGGATGTTTGGGTCCTTTTTAACTAAAATTTCTCATTTCTTGAATCGTATCCAAATACTATGGTGTAGGTTGATGGGAATATCTATATGCTAGTACACTTGGTGTTTCCACTTTCTAAGCTCCTTATGGTCATCCCTCTCATCTAATTGGGAATCCTATAGACATAATTGATTGAATGTGCACCTTGAAAATAAACCTTGGAATGTAACATCACTTTGGGAATCAATACACTTGTGCTTAGGAGCTCATTGATTCCATGATTCTTCCAAAACAATGTCATTGATCCATCCCCAATAAAAAAATAAAAAATAAAAAAAACCGAGAAAAAAAAAAAAAAAAACCATGATCTACTTCTACTACCCTTTACTTTACTTTATAAATGAGATCCATTGGGATATAATGTAGTTTAAGGAATGTTATCCCAATTGATGTTGTTTGTGTATTTATCTTTCCAAATTTGGGCCCATATTGCTAATTTGTCGTGAAGCTGACACACCATAGAAGTACATTAGACAAGGCATGGCTAAAAAAAATCAATCTTTTTGGGACAAAGCTCCTAAGAGATTTAGAAGTACATACTATTTTCCAAACCACCAAAGGACACATTGGCTCCAATTGTGGTTCACCCCAAAGGAACTCTTTATCAATTTTCTATATTATGTAATTGTCTTTTGAGGGGTGCAAAATCACTGAGAATATACATAGGAAGGGTTCATAGGACCGACTTGAGCAGAGTTAGCATGTCGACAATTGATAATTTGTTAAAGGTCCATCCTTGTAGATGCTTCCTTATTCTTCCTGTTGTAGTTCCATTGGTCTTCCTTCATCCAAGGTAATTCTTAAGCATTTGCAAGGAAAGGAAGCTCTCAAAAAGTTAATAAAGAATTTATTTGATTTAGAATCACTAATTTCATAAGTATAGCCCTTTCTCAAAAACAATAGCTTCCAAGATAGTTGTTTTCCTTATAAACATAGTGTCATCCACAAATTGTAAGAAAGAGGCCTAAGATCTAGAACAAATTTAATGCATTAATTTCATTATTCATTTCAAAGTTGAGATGAATTTCTCTAAACCGTATATCATAATAGTGTAAAAATCGGGAGAGGTGAGACTCCTTATTGAATTTCCCAACTAGGTTGGAAATTTTTTACGGGTAACCATTCAATAACATTGATAGAAAATCGTATAAATGTAGTTCTATAAATCCATTGAACCCAAGAGTCATCAAACTAAAATCTTTCAATATTTGCAGTAGATGAAGGCCAGCTTAGACGATGATATGCCTTGGACATTATTTAATTTCACAATATTTCATCTACATATCTATGGTTTGAATTAGTTAATCTCATCTTGTGTTACGATCACCCTATCTAAAATATGCTTACCCAACACAAATCCTATCTTAGATATCAATTTAGGGAGGAGTTGTTTAAGGCAATTTGCCATATGTTTGGAGATGATTTTATAAACTGTATTACAATGGGCCATAAGTTGAAATTTATTAGTGCCATAAATCAAAATTTATTAGTGAATAATGCCTTAAGTGCTCCTTGAGGATTAATGTAATGAAAGTAGCATTAAATGTCTTAAGTATGTTCTTGGTATCCTAAATTCTTCAATTGCTTACCAAATATCATTCTTGATGATATCTCAACACATATGGAAGAAATAAGTTGGAAAGCCATATGACCACGGGGTTATTGGATTGTTAACTCCTACTTGTCTTATAGATTAATGTGTGATATTTGATTATACAAGAAGATTGTGGTGGTCATTGTGAGGTAGAGTTTATCTCTACGTGAGAATTATATTTCTAAGTTTTAATAGGTTGTTAGATCTAGATGGATATGAGAGATTCTCTCCAACTAGTTGGCTCCTATTTTGGTGTGTGGTTGAGATATTCTCTCAACAATTTGTTAGTGTGCTAATATGGTGTGCCTATCTTGAAGCATATATTTATATATTTATATGTGTACTATTACATTAGTTGAATAGATCACTCAACACAGTTTTGGTGTGTGTATGGAAACAATGTCTACTCTCCCATTTCTCTACATTGTATCATATCTAGTATGATCTTGACTCTCTCATGAGAGGGGTCCACGATTATGGCATTTCAATGTTTCTAATCCTCTCTAAATATGTAGGATTAGTGTAGGCGAGAGTAGATTATTTTTTATGAGATATTGCAATATAACCCAATATGTTGTGCAAAATCAATTGCTAGTGGTAAAGAGACTAGTGTATAAAGGAAATGATCGATTTAATCGTATAATGATATGTTGGTGTGGCATACACTTATCTTCTATAGTGTGATGCATGCTTTTAGAGATCTGGATAATGAAGAGGTAGTTTATGGAAGATTGAAGAGGAATTTTGCGGCACTTAAGAAGGCATAAAGAGAATTTGTCTCTATCATAGTAAGATGATAGGGAATATGGAGATTTATTGTATTATTATGTAAAGCTATGTTTGTGCTCTCTTAGGAGTGATCTATGGCTATTAGAGTATACTAGTATGATATGAATTTGATGTTTATGCATTCCAAAGATGATCAAAATGTCTTTATGCAAAGAGAAGCAGGGATGAGAGCATTATTTACAATTATTTTCTAAACATCATGCATCGATTGATGAATAATAACAACATGGAGATCAAGGATAGACCCTTTGTATGTTCTCGCTGCCATGGAATTTGTGAGGCCCAGAAATCAAAGGATTTGTGGTAGCCAAGAAGGCTCAAGGATTTATTTTTTTGGAAATGGTAGTAGAGATACATATCTAACTATTATGTATGGCTATGATCCATGTGATGGACATATTCAAAAAAATTTGCAGATGGAGGATGGTGAATTTTTGTCAAGAAGTGTTTGTGATGTTGATGTGTGGTAAAAAAATTCTATGGTTGGTTATCATGCTATGCATAGTTTTTTACTAAAGGATGCATGATACAAATCTCTCTATGAAGTTGCTTTCTACATGGTGTGTGTTATTGGTGCATAGCTCTTGGTGATATTGAACCAAACCAAGCATAGATTTATGAGAACGATCTTCTTCTAAAAACTATAAATTCCATTTGGACTTGCATGTAGAAGTCATGAGAGAATCATAATCGCTTGTATAATATCAGGGGAACAAAGGAAATTTTTTTATCATCATGGAAGACAAATGTGTTGGGCATGATTGTTCTTAAATGAAGTTGAGATTCTCCATATTCAAATATTGAGTCTATCACCTTTGGTGTGAGCGATTTGAGGGCATGTTCATGTGTATCATAGTGATTGGGAGTCTTAAAGATCCCCTCAATTTACTGCTTGTAATCATGTTATGTATTTGGCATGCTCTTTCAAATTGGGTGATGTGAATTACATTGTTGTTATGCATGTGCCCATTGAGTGTGATGGGTTGTTGGGCTATCCATCAAGTGTTGTTGATTTATGAGAAAGATGGCACAAGATCATGGCGATACCAACTATATGTTATACTCGGTAATATGACAAATTGCATGAAGATGTGTCTATAGTGTCTGCAGAGTTGATGGTGAGAAGTGTTGGAATGGCTATCAACCA
The DNA here is from genome assembly GCA_010110895.2 of Picea sitchensis. Taxonomy (NCBI): domain Eukaryota; kingdom Viridiplantae; phylum Streptophyta; class Pinopsida; order Pinales; family Pinaceae; genus Picea; species Picea sitchensis. The sequence goes on along the minus strand of SNQJ01S0069187.1, from coordinate 27,576 downwards.
GTGTGAATCTGACTTGTATATGAGTGTCACAAATCAAGGAATGTTGTATCAAAGTGTAAACAAAGAAAGTATAAATGGATGATCAAACGTGAACCAATATATCATTTTCTGGTGAGTAGTTGAGGCTAGATAATTCATTTTTATTGGTGTTGCTATGTGGTGTCCACTCACTACCATTGTGTGTTTGAATTGTGATCAAGCTATCAATTGGTGGAACTATATTGTGGTGTATCAACTATGCTATGATGGTTTGGTTCTTGATACATGATATATTTCCTATGTGTCAGAGATCAACGTATTGGAACAATGATTGGGACAGCAAGTTATGGAGGATATGGTGCTACTCCATGGAGAACTAGAGTTGTAGTAGTGAAAGCAGTGGTGTTGCTTTGAGTGATGAGATTCTATGTGTGTCATAGAAGGCCCAGATCTACACAAATATGGTGTCCATCTTTTTTCCTATATGTGTCAAGGATTGGTAAATGGAGCATGATGCATAAATTCATTGATGTCTGTCACAGTGTCAAAAGATACATTTGTTGTGATATCAGTGGTATTCAAATCACTTGGTGTGTCTGAGTTGATAGCTTGCTCAATGTGTCTAAGATGAGAATTGGATGGCTTGTTGTGTTTGAGCTGAAATGGATAGCTTTCTTGGTGTGTCTCGGCTGATAGCTTTTTTAGTGTGTCTGAGCTGAAATGGATAGCTTACTTGGTGTGTCTATGCTAATAACTTGCTTGGTGTGTCTAAGCTAAATGGAGGATATCTTTGTGTGTCCAAGACGAGAACCAAATGGCCCAAGTTGTGACGCATCCAAGATAGGAGGTTTGGTCTTTATGATGAATAGGTAAGTGCAGGTTAATTAAAACATTTGGATGTGCATCCTCGTGTTTGGGCACATATGTCGAACTGGCCATTTGATATTTCTTAAGAATGAGGGAAACCATGCACATTCATATGGCATAGTTGATTTGAGTCTCTGAAATGACCATCTATTATATTTTCCTAAAGGGGGGATTTTTGTACATGTATAAGGAGTTTTTAACACTTGGAGGAGTGGGATATGTGTTGGTTGAATGCTTTATGAGTGGACCATATGTTGGTTGTGGGCTTAAGGTAATGTTATGGGACCAAAAAACTTTATACAAGTTGTTTTGTGTTTCATAATGAGGTAAGAGATAGGATTCATCTGAGAGTGGGTGCATTTGTTGAACCAATTATCTCTTGGAATGTCGATATAATTGGTTGCGTAGCTAGGGGAAGTTCATCAAGGAGTTGAATGAACCATGTACCTATAGGACATCCTATTGGAATAGCAGTTGTAGCAGTTAGATACCCATGTATTCCAATGGATGGTTATTCCTTTATATGGACTTCTACAATTGGTGATTTCTAGAAGAAGAAAAACCCTAGTTGCACCAAAAGATGGACTTTGTTGTTAATGGGCATCTTCAATTTCTATGGGAGCATGTGTTGTAGAGGACCGAACTATGATGAAGACTTGACCTGACATAGATTGAAATAAGTATACATTAAGGGGGAGTGTTGGAATTATCAAATCCTACTTTTCTTATAACTTAATGTGTGATATTCCATCATACAAGAAGATTGTGGTAGTCATTGTGAGGTAGAGTTTGCATCTACATGAGAAGTTTGTTTCTAATTTTTAAGAGGTTGTTAGATCTAGTTGGATATGAGAGATTCTCTCCAAATAGTTGGGTCCTATTTTGGTGTGGTTGAAATATTATCTCAATAATTTGTTAGTGTGCTCAGATAGTGTGTTTATCTTGAAGCATAACTTTATGCATTTATATGTGTATTATTACATTGGTTTAATAGATCACTCAACACATTTTTGGTGTGTGTGGAAACAACATCTACCCTCCCATTTCTCTATAGGGGCTTTACCATTTTCTAGGGGACAATTTGCCTACTATACCTCCTCTTTTGGAACTTGTTTACAAATATATTTGTAGTCAATATCTATGACAAGTTTAGGGATATGAGAACAAATTAGATGGATTGTAGTCAATCTATTGATACAAATTTCAAACAAAATTATAGAGTAGTGGAACAATTCCTAAGCTATTTGCTCTTTGGAATCCAATGTCTCATATGGTTGAGGCTGAATTTCTATCGATTCTATTATGAATCCAAGTCTGCATCATGGTTGCCTTGAGAGGCACTTCTACAACCCAATATGAAAAGAGATGTGTAATTTCATGCTCAAAGTGTAGTTGACACATGGTATTTAAAATTAATAAAATATCAATAACAAAAAATATATTCCAATGTCGACTTTAAGTAAAATACACACACACACATGTATGTATCTATGTATGTATAAGGTTAAAAAATGTTGGATTACTGAGAGGGGGGGTGAATTAGTAATAGAGAAATACAATCTTTTTAACCACAAAATGCAAGTGTTATATCAATGTAACATTATCATCCAATAGTTGCAGAGTAAATAAACAATGAACAAATGAGAAATCATACACATGCACAGTACACTAGTGTTTTACGTGGAAACCCAAAGCGGGAGAAATCCACATAATGTTTTTTCTTATATGTCTTTAAGAATTACATTCAATGGAAGCAACAACTTCCTTTGTTTTCCAGCTGCAACTGGAAGGAGGCTCCAACCCCCTAGTTTCTCAGGTTACGACCTGAGGGAAGCTCCAACTCCTCAAT
>SNQJ01S0069187.1:14006-24871 GCA_010110895.2 Picea sitchensis | reverse complement strand
TTCCACACCTTCCAACTTGTCAACAAGCTTAGTGCGTGCAGACATCTTTTACTTGGTGCTAGGAAAATGACCAAAAATGAAAATGCTCAAAATTAAATTCTAAACTTACCAGGAGGTGCGCTTGGCTGAGGCAATTAGCCTGGTGTGGTTAGATTTCAGAAAATCCAAATTTTACCCTTCCAAACTTAATTTGCGGATTTCTAGACTGGTGCTTCTGGTTTTCTGGTACTTCTGGTACTTTGTGAAAACTAGGGTTTCACTTTCCGGTAGATCTAGCCATTGAAAAGTTGCGTTGAGGATGCCAAAGTGATCCTTGAGGAAGGGCACACTTTTCTAGATGGTTTTGGGGCTGAAATACTTCTTCAACAAAAAGCCCTAATTTGCATGTACGGCAACAATGACGTTTTTCACTTTCTCTTGTGAAAGATGCTCTCTTCAGCTTAGCTCTGAAACCATGTTAAGGTTTAAACTATTATTGAGTTTCTTTTCATTTCATTAGATAACAATAGCATAGATAGGATCACTGAGAAATACACAATCACAAGAGACACATCATTTATCCTGGGAAACCCTCATGGGGGAGAAAACCTAGCAAAACTTCCTTAATATAGATAGCCAATACAATGCTAAGAGATAACTCAAACAAATACAGAAAGTCCTCTCCCAAGAATGTGCCTCTCTCTCTCTCTCTCTTCTTTCTTCTCCAACTGCAGCTTCGAACTTGTGCTCTGATGAGCAAGTGAGTGTGTGTCCAAATCATGCGCTAGCCTCTTTATTTATACAATCTGGCAGGTGACTTTTCACTGGCAGGGCCGACTTCTCAATCTGGGTGGTTATAACCACCTTTAAATAATTTGGGGATCGAATTCTCATTCTGCCTATTACAATTAGGGTTTTACCAATCTGCAAAAGGGGATTTGGTTATTTACAATACCCGACATGAGCAATCCGCAAAAGGGGATTGATCTAATGAATAATATATCAATAATAAATAGAATACTCTTTGTAGTTACATTATTTCATTATCATGAGGGTTCTCCAACTTCACATGGCCATATCTCTCTAACCGTGAGGTGTTATGTGACGTTCCACATACCACAGGAAATGGAATGACATGTACTATCCATCCAGAATAGTCTTACCTTCAAATATATTAAAACTCATACCATTTTACATCAAACAAACATGGGTCCATTACCCAAACCTTTGTGCTACCAAAATTCGCTATCGGAATTTCTTCAAGGGTTGACATCAATGACAACCAACCCAAATAATCAACAAAAAAGTTATTTTCTCTTTGGAATCCAAAGTCTCATATGGTTGAGATCGAATTTCTATCGATTCTATTATGAATCCAAGTCTGCATCATGGTTTCCTTGAGAGGCACTTCTACAACCCAATATGAAAGGAGATGTGTAATTTCATGCTCAAAGTGTAGTTGACACATGCTATTTAAAATTAATAAAATATCAATAACAAAAACGATATCCCAATGTTGACTTTAAGTAAAAGACACACACACACACACACATGTATGTATCTATGTATGTATAAGGTTAACAACACCCTTCCAATTCAAAATATGAAGTCAACAACATCCCCATATTTATATATTTTGATCATTTTGCATATATATGTATGTATGTATGTATGCACATACTTTACACATACTTTATTGGTCACGTAGGAAGGATGTTGGTGCATTGAACAAATACTACTTGCTCTCATAATTCCCAAGAAAGTTTATGAGTAGAATCCATTTATCCCAATGGAATCTCCATAGATTGTTGTCTTCATGTGATATTATTGCACGCAAAGTTGTATTAGAATTGGATTTTCAATGTCAATTGGGTTTAGCTTGGGTGGTTGGGAGGAATAATTGTTATACTCCCCACCTAGGTTCAATTCTCGTAAGTGATGTGTTGAGCCCTTAATTAGTATATTATTGTAATGGCTTTGAGCCTTGTTGTTGATCGATCTTGTGCCTTGAATATTCTAGGGTTTACCTTGGGTGCCATCCTCAAAATAAGGGGATGTGCTTGAGGATTTTCCCTAAGATTTATAACTTGGAAAAAAGAGTTGGATTTTCAATGGAGCAAAATTGTGGTTTCTTTTTATTCATACACGTAGTATATTGTTTATATGGTTTATAAAATACATCTTTGACTAAGGTGGAGGTGACAAGTTCAAAAAATAAATCCAAACAATATGTGAAAAGTAATGGATTAATACACGACGAGATGGAACACAAAAAATACTACATTACCACATGCAATGTAAATACATTATAACTCACAAATTACACATTCTACAATGGTTATGGATTGAAAATGAAAAACACCCATTATTGATCAATGCGTTGAGATGGTGTATATAATGTAATACATTAGCATGTTATGCTCTTGGGATTCCCTTGACATCAACATAAACCAAGAGAAAAGGAAAAAGGAAGGGTTTGTTGGTTGTGGAGCCTAATTATCTTCCTGATTCAAAGGTCTTGTTTCAGCCACGTTTGGACCCCATTTCCTGACGGGGGGTGTGGAGGGGTGACAACACTTTATGGAGCCCCCCCCTGGAGGGGGTTCAAGGGCATCACCCCCGAAGAGAAATTTTTGGGAAAAATGCCTTGTAAAATATTGTAATTTCATAGTCAATTTGGAATGTTCATTATAAGGTCACAGATCTGATGGTAGAATTTATGTTAGGGTTTTTTTTTCCTAGAAGGCAAACCTATTTTATGAGGAATTGTATTGCAGCTGTGTGAGAGTGAATATTGTATTTTGGGAGAGGAGGCTGAGAGAGAAAGAAGAGGATGTTACAACGAGCGTGTTGTAGGTTGTATCCCTTAATTTGATGGATGATAATAAAGGAAGGACATCGGGTGAACCACATATATCTGTGTCTATGTTTTATTGTGTGTCTTTTGTGTTTTATCTCTGCATATGTTTTATTTTATTGCTCTATGATCCTCTCTTTTCTAATAGGGCTCATGACAGGGATATGCCAAGATGGTATGAATCGGCATACAATCTCCTATTAACTCTAAAAGAATGCTTGGCCTATTACTCATTTAATAATTTCAAATTGTGGAAATTGTTAATATTTTCAAAATTATTCACACTTTTATATTGTGTTGTACCAAATTACTTGGTAGTGTTATATCCGCAAGTAATGGAAAAAGAATTGGCACATTGAGTATGCATAAATATAAAATATGCAATGTCTTTTGTGACTTCAAAGGCTTTATTGCTTAATAAAATTAAGAACAATATAGTATATAGTTATCACTAACATAGATCCATCTTAATTAGAAAATTGATTTATTAAGCATCGAAAGGGATAAAATGCGTGGAGGTGCAAATCTTTTTGAGGAAGGTAAGCACCACGACAATTTTTATCCCTTTTAGTGCTTAATAAATCTTGAGTTAAGATGGATATATGTTTATTTGATAGAAAAGTTACAATTTTCTACCTTGCATTATGGTTCGATAGAAAAGTTACGAGTTTTTGCCTCCTCTTCTAATCATTCGATTTGTGATTTTTGTTACTAAAATAACTCTTTTGTGTCTTTTGATTAATTATATGTGTTTCTATCACATTTTAACATGTCAATCAAGCCATGTTGGAAGAGAACTTTCATGTCTAGTGGAACTTAAAAAGGACAATTCCTTGGAAGCTATGAAATTGAGTTTTCCAAGTTAATATGTGATTATCAGAAGCTATGAAATTGAGCTTTCCAAGTTAATATGTGATTATCAGAATCTATGAAATTGAGTTTTCCAAGTTAATATGTAATTATCAGAAGCTATGAAATTGAGTTTTCCAAGTTAATATGTGATTTGCACCTAGTTTTATTAAGCAAGCACTATTCTTTTAAAAGAAAACAATTTTGCCACTTTTTCCAGTTTTACCACTTTTTATACAGGACGTAAATCGATCGGTTGCATTTTTGGAAATCTAACCCGATGGAGATATAAAGTGAGGCCCAACAGTATATGTAGAGGTAGGAAACCCAAGGACTTGACCCAGTGACCTCCGGCTTGTAATTCACAGCACTCAACCACTTGAGCTAAACCATCGGGCTTAATTTTCCAAATATATTTACTTTCTCTGATAAAACATTGAAGGTACAAATCATTTTTGGTTGGATCTAATAAATGATGTGCTCCTTTATTAGTCCCTATTTTTTAGGTTGGAGGGACTATATGAATAAACTTGCCACACTTTCTATTTCTTTGCATGTAAATTGTTACACTTATTATTCTTTTATCCTAAGTTTTGGTTGAAAAAATACAAATGCTTTTTGTCCACCGATCAAGTATACAAAGCACTTTTTCTCCACCAATAAATGAATTCTTCATATTATTTGGCCTCATATTGAGGCAAATTAATATTTAATGAGCTTCATTTCAATGAAAACCTAAGTTCAAGTAATGATTGTATAGTCCATTAAAATAAAAAATAAAAAATTGAAGTGAATTAATGCTACAAATCACTCTATCAGTAAACTCAAACATTAATTCATTTTCACATTTTTTCACTTCAAATCTATTGGTCATCTTAGTTTTGATGAAATTTATACCTTCATTGTGTGTGCCATGAACTCCTTCATAGATTCTATACGACCTCTGTTGCACTTTCCATGACCTTATTCGACATTGCCTTTGTTTCACTTGTAATCCTTATGCATTAATTCTTGTATTTTCTACTTCATGACCTTGTTTGACTGTCTACATATGCCAATGTTAGGCCTATTGACTACCTCCAATCACTACTCTTTGAATCTAGTGTAGCACCATACTACCACCAAAATACTCTAAAGTGATACATCTAGTTTGAGAGGCGGATTCCCTATGGCAAAGCAAGTAGTAGTTAACTTGGGTGATTCGATAACATTAGCATTTGGGCCAACAACATAAGATCTCAAGGAAGCATCACTAGCATGGGTAAAGATAACAAACACATGGGTGGGGGTAGATCATATAGGTAAGCTCAAATGCTCACAAAGTGGTTCCAAACTGGGTCACAACCATGATAAGGGAAGTATAGGTCATTAATATATCTAGATAAATTGGTAATTATATTGCTCCACCTTGAGCTCCATGGCTCATAGCCTTGGTTTAATATCCTCCAAGGGTAATCCCAAATTCAGTAGCAAAAGTAGATCCTATAGAGGCAAAGGTAAAAGCAGTTGTTTCACCACTATCTCCTAGCAACAACACTAATGGAGTTGCCAAAAGTTCAATAGGTGATCCCAAGTAAACAACTATAATCATTGGAATGAGCAACACCCACCACGAATACCCACATAGTCCTGGGTGCTAACTTTTTATATCATGGAAATACTTGTCCAGTATGTTGTTCAAGGCAACTAGCTAGATGCAACATAGAGTTAGCATTTTGTCAAAAAAAATTAGTTTCTTATATAAGATAACATAGGCAAAAAAGTTACATATGAAGGAAATCCACCGACTTACTTGTGTTGCACGATCTTCTAGCACACTACCCACATAAACAATAGTTTGAAACCCTTCTTGTGCTAATTTGGGGGTTTCCATATATGCAACACACACACAACTGGCAACACACATGATCAGCTTTGACTCCAATTGATCATGCTCACAATGATTTCAAGAAGAAACAAGAACAACTTTGCAAGGTTATGGTGCCTTCTAGGCATCGTTGTACACATAATCATGAAAGAGACTCTTATTTGGCACCTTTACTATTTTCATCGAGAGACTTCATAAGTATTTACTACTCACCTATGAGACTCCTATTCATCTATATGATTTTCGTCAAGAAACTGCATATTGTTTACTACCCACCATGATTGTAATTAAGAAGAGCAATTTTTTATCATGCAGATGAAATTGCAGGAGTTTGTCATGGGTTGAAGAGGTCAAAACTGCCTATTATTTCATCTTGCAATGCAAGTCACAACCTTGATGAAAATAAGATAATTTGGGAGTGTTGCTAAGTTTTAACGAAAATTTGTTTGGACAATGCAAGGCCAAACTGACTACCTATGATTCTCATGACACTTTTGTCTTTTGATATCTACATGCTATAGACTTATTTATTTACATTTCTTAGAAGTTAATTATAGTTTAGCGTGAAGATTAATGTTAGATTGCCTACCATTTTAACACACACTCATTAGATATGCTTCTTATAGATACACTTGTTCAAAATGCATAATTAACTAATAATCACAACAATAATATGCTTATCAATGATTTTAAATATAAACACCAATAATTGAAAGTTGACAATATAAACATGTACAAAGCCTTGATTTGTAATACCACCATAAAGTAAGCTATTTACATAATTCACTATTGTTCTCACAACTTCGGTAAGTTCTACATTAATGACTCGAATGGGGATAGTGTAAAAGCATAACTGTTGAAACTCTACTTAGATATTTAATTTAGAAGAGTCACATGTGTAATGTATTAACAAGGCATGTGTCGACTCTCATGCTTGATAGATACATTGCATTGCATGTAAAAATGATAAAAGTTCGAGCTCTAATTATGTCTCCTATGCGCTTGTGTATGTTGGAAATATTGTTTTCATTGATGTCAAAGACAGGGGGAGCCTACAAGATGTTCAAGATAAATATTACAAGCTTACAGATGTCCAGATAAAGGTTGCAGGATGGAGATTGTTGAATGTATTATTTTTGGTCAATTTGGATACCCTATCTTTGAAGGAATTTTTACCCAACATAACTAACTCAAATGGGAGCATAAATCACATGGTTGGAAATCTTATTCTCAGACCTTTCCAATGGTATATGGAAGTCCCTCTAACTCACTAAGAATGAGGAGATATGAATTTTTATGTCCGACAACCTAGCCAGAAAATTGAGGTCGGCTCAGCCAGTTTTTTGGGACAAAATTACTATAAATATAGGATGGATTTTCACATTTTTAGTGCAACCAAGCAAGAGATCAAGTCTGAGGTGTGCTCAAGGTGTTGTGGTGTCTTTCTGATGTAAAAGAGAACTCTAATGGATTATCTTAAGGTATTTTTTATTCCCAAGGTATGTTATAAGGTTGTGATGTTGTCGTTAGGATGCAATGTTGTCGTGTGAACTACTATGAGGTTGTGATGTTGTCGTGAGTGGATGTTGTCGTGCGTGAGTGGATGTTGCCTTAAGTGGATGTTTCTGTGAGTGGATTTTTTCATAAGTGAATGTTGTCGTCAGTGGATGTTGTTATCAGTGATTACATTTTGGGAATGATGTTATGAGGCTTGCTAGGGTTTGAAGGATTGTTTGTGGAATGAATCATGCATGTGAATTCAGAAGCATTATGTGTATGAAGATCATGGATCAATGTCTACACATATCTTATCGAGTTGGTGCTCAGTTGAGGAGATTGTAGGTTGGTACCTACATCTTGTTGAGTTGGTTCTCAACTAAGGAGATATGTGTCTCTAGTAGGTTGGTGCATACAATATTTGTTAGTAGGTTGGTTCCTACAATATTTGTAATGGTAGGTTGGTGCCTGCAAACATTTATAAAGATACATTTTTGTGTTTTTCTCCCATAAGGGTTTCCACGTTAAACTTTGTGCATTGTGATTTGGGTTTATATGTGATTATTGTTTCTCATATAAGGATAGATTGATGAATAGTTAAATAAATCAAAAAGTATCTTATATTGATTCACACCCCCCCCCCTCTCGGTATAAGCATAAATTCAACAATTGGTTTCAGAGCGGGTTCCTTCATAAACAATTTAACCACTAGAAGGCAGATCTTGAGCACATATGGGTTGTAAGGAAGGTATCCCTAGAAATATAGCTCATGTGTTTGATGGAACAAACTATGCAACATGGAGTATAAGAATGAGGATATATTTGTAGGCCCTTGGGTTTGATATTTGGGAATCAATCACAATATGTTATTCAAATAAATCTAGGAAGATGTCAAGTGAAAACAATAAAAAATCAATAGACGTAATCTTGAGTGGCCTAACAGATTCTAAGATTGTCAAGGTAATGAAGTGTACAACAACTAAACATATTTGGGACAGGCTACAAATTATTTATGAAGAGAGATCCAGTGAAGAGAAATCCAGTGATTGTTCTTGTTGTGAGTAAGTGATAGAAGAAGCACAAGTTGTGAGAAAACTAAAAGGAGGATCTGGAAGATTCAAAGAAGGGGAAGATAGTGATGATAAATAAGAATCTCTCTCCATAAACATGGAAAGAAAACCCACTGACAAAGAAAATGAAGATTCATAAGAAGAAGGCATCGATGGGGAAGTGAACCATGAAGCATAACTTGTTAGTTCCCTAGAAGAAATAGACATACTCAGGGAAGAGAATATAAAACAGAAGAAGAAATTTCAGAAACGTGAAAAGAAGGATCATGATCTTGAAGAAACATATAAGACAATTATTACCCTGGAGACTCAACTATAAGAGGCAAAGAGGATAGAAGAAGTGGTGAGAACCTAGTTGAAAGAAAAGGAAGAAAATTGTGAGAAGCTAGAAGATGAAATAGTTTCCTTAAGAAAGGAACTAGAGAAAACAATTGATCAGTTGAATAGAAGCCTGAAGTTTGGAAAGAGTACCAAAATCTTAGATAATATTCTTAGCTTCCAAAGGTCATGATTCATCAAGACAGGTCTCAGCTACGATGATAAACAAAATACCACTGAGGGAGATGCAAGCATTAAAGTCACAAAGCCATCAGAAAAAGAAAATGAAGAAAAGCCTGAAAGCTATGATAATATTCTCAAAGGCTCCACCAACAATGAAAGTAGTAGCAGGAAAGGAAATGATGACTATCAGAAACCCAATTCTTCTCACAAGAAAAACAAGAATGAGTTCAGAATAACTATTCCACCCCGAAGACCTTTCATAAACCGGTACCAAAATCTCTTTCTTGGATATTGTTTTTCTTGCAATAATTATGGTCATAAAGCAATAGATTGTAGAGCTTATGAAAGAAGTGATCATGTGAGAGATAAAATAGAGTTTCTTACGAAACCTCAAAGGATGATTATGTGAGCAACAAAACCAGAAGTTCTCATGGGTTTGCAAACATAACCTACAATTCATTTGCTCCTCTACTTGATACTAAAAGTTATAAGTGTAATAACTACGGGCACATAGCACATGACTGTAGAAGCAACATTATAAAGTCTTCTAAACAAAACAAGGAAGAAGATGTTCTTACCAAGAATAGAGAAGAATACACCAAAGTGTGGAAAAGGAAGCAAGAAGAACCAAAGAAGGAAGAATGTGGACTTATACTTTATGCTCAAAATGAAGGGATCCAATGGTACATTGATAGTGGATGTTCAAAACACATGATAGGGGACTAGACCAAGTTTCTCACCTTGAAGGAAGAAAAATGAGGCAATGTTACTTTTGGAGATAAGGCTTTTGCAAGGATAGTTGGAAAAGGTACTATTAGTCTTGATAATGGAAAGACTAAGACACAAAATGTATTGTATGTTGAAGGGTTAAAGCATAATATTCTAAGTGTCAACCAAATGTGTGATCAAGGTTGCAATATCACATTTCATTCTAAAGGGTGTGAGATAAGGAAAGCAACTTCATAAATATTAGTGGAAAATGCAAACAGAACCTCAAGAGATGTATATATACTTGATAAAGTCAAAGAACAAAATTGTTGTATGGGAGTGATATCTCCATCGTATTGTCAATAAAGGGAAGCACAAGATCAAGGGAGAAAACCTTTATCATTGATGTCAAAGGGGGAGAAGTTGCAGATAGAGGAAGAATTGCAGACATAAGGAAAGTTGCAGACAGGGGGAGTATCAGAGTTGACTGAGGGTTTCCATCAATGACAAAGGGGGAGATTGTTGGAAATATTGTTGTCATTTATGTCAAAGACAGGGGGGAGCCTACAAGATGTCCAAGATAAATATTACAAGCCTACAGATGTCCAAGATAAATATTGCAAGATGGAGATTGTTGAAAGTATTATTTTTGGTCAATTTGGATACTCTATATTTGAAGGAATGTTTACCCAACATAACTAAATCAATTGAGAGTAGAAGTTATATGGTTGGAAATCTTATTTCGAGACCTTTACAATAGTATATGAAAGTCGCTCTAACTCCTTAGGTATGAGGAGATATGAATTTTTCTGTCCAATAACCCAACCATAAAATTGAGGTCGGCTCAGCCAATTTTTCAGGACATAATTACTATAAATATAGGATGGATTTTCACACTTTTAGTGCAACCAAGCAAGAGATAAAGTCTGATGTGCCCTCAAGGTGTTGGGTGTCTTTCTGGTGTGTAAGAGAAGTCTAAGGGATTCTCTTAAGGTCTTTCTTATTCTCAAGGTATGTTATAAGGTTGTGACGTTGTCATGAGGTTGTGATGTTGTCATGACTAGATTTTGTTGTGAGTGAATGTTGTCGCCAGTGGATGTTGTCATCAGTGATTACATTCTAGGAATGATGCCATCAGGATTGCTAGGGTTTGAAGGATTGTCTGTGGAATGAAACATGCAAGTGAAGTCAGAAGTATTCTATGTATGAAGATCGTGGATCAATGTCTACACATATCTTATTGATTTGGTGCTCAATTAAGGAGATTAGTGTCTCCAGTAGGTTGGTGTCTACATCTTGTTGAGTTGGTGCTCAACTAAGGAGATTGGTGTCTCCGGTAGGTTGTCGCCTACAATATTTGTAATATTAGGTTGGTGCCTACAATCTTTGTAACCGTAGGTTGGTGCCTATGGACATTTAACATATAAGTTTTGTGGTTTTCTCCCGTAAGGGTTTCCGCGTTAAACTATGTGCATTGTGATTTGAGTTTGTATGTGATTATTGTTTCTCATCCAATGATAGATTGATGAATGATTAA
>SNQJ01S0069186.1:16406-36430 GCA_010110895.2 Picea sitchensis | reverse complement strand
TTTTAACTCTATACCACATATCCTTTTTTTATTTTTTATTTTCACTTGCGTGCACACTTTCAACCAACCACATTTTCAACTATAATTTTTTTAAATTCAAACTTTGTAATAGGTGGGATTTTATGTATAGGTGGGACCTTCCCATGAGGTCAATAGAAAGACAATATTGGTCATTGAAATCAAAGTTTATCATCAAGCAAATGATGTTGTAATTATGAGCGAAGATGTCATTCTCAATTGCATTTGACATTCTGAGACTCAAATCATGCAAACAATGTTGAAATGTGAATTCCATTGGTGGAAAGGGGTGTGAGTCTAATTAGGGAATGTTAGTTGAAATGATCAAAGAAATGTTTTCAAAAGAAGAGAAAATTAGGACATTGTTAGTCTGAAGTTGTCATTGTGTTATCCTATAAAAGATCATGAACATAACAAATGAGAGGTAGTGGCATAACAAGTGATTAGAACTAACCAAGGAATTCATTGTGTTGTTTTGGAATTGATCCACTAAAGAATCCAAGAATTAAGAAAAATATATTTTTAATGAAAATATATTAGATTTGGTTTGGCATTAGCAAGGATTGAAATGTTGATTGTCCACACAGGTAATGGAATTGGCCATAGTTATGGTTTGAATAGCATGGGAAAAAAATTGGGTCCTTGATGTCATCTAATGCAGGTGATATGAATTAGCCTTAGGAAGAGGATGTGTGGTCGATCAACACTAAGGAACTCAATCATGTTGTCAAAGACAATGATTTGTGACACGTGACTAACAATTATTGGTTGATGTGTTGCAAATAAGAATAGGGAGGTGGTCTCCATTATAAGCAATAAACATGGTAGGTCTACAATCCTTGCATTGTCTTCATGCTGGGATTATTCAATAATTGATATATATTCAATGTTGTCAATGAGAGAATGACTAAGCCAAACCACTAGAGCGGAAAGGTTGGAATCAATATTTTCACATTGGAAAGTATTAAAATATACACTAGTTTCATATACCATAATGGTTTTATTACCATCCATTGTGAAAAAATGGGAGAAATCAAACTATTGTTTCTATTCTCATGTAACTTGTTGCTTAATGTATTGCACATCTAACCTGGACATAACCCATGTTTCCCAAGATGGATTATCCCCATCTCATGGTGCTACAATAGTTGTACATGTTGAGAAACATGGCTATGAGAATTGTGGCTCTTAGGTTATCTTGTTTGATGCTACCATTGAGCTAGGCAATGGTTTAATACACATTGGACATTGATTCAAACATGTGGAGCATGAGATGTAGCAAGGGCTATTGATTTCGTATAATGGATGTATTATTTTATTTGATGAATGTTACCAAATGGATGAATGATATTTGTCAATGGAAGAATCCAATTACCATGTGTGTTATTCTCAACTAAACGCAATTGTAAAGTGAAAGGAGGACAAATGAATGAACAAGCTTTGAAGATAAGTAATATTAACAAATAAGTTTCATGACAATGACTATTTTGAGAGATTTGTAACATAACTTCGACATAATAATAATTTCTTATAACTTTTTACAAAATGTATATTAATATTTCAACTTTATATTGAATAAATCAAATTTTAAACTTTTTTGTGTCGAAAGGCACATTTTAAGGAAGAGATTGTAACATATGTTTCATCTATAACACTTACATGGATAAAAAGTAGAAAAAACGGAACTAAAAAAAAAGAATAATAAATTGATCCCCACACACACATATTGATCCAAAAATCCTTAGATGTTGATAATTTTAAATACACATAAACATCTACTTGATCTTCGAAATAAAATGATCGCTTGATAGTTTTGCAAATTACATGTGAAATACTTATCTAACCAAATCCACTTTAATGAAAAATAACTTGGAAATAATTGAACTTGAAATGAACAACAACAATATAATCACATACACAAGTTGGAAAAACAGAGTTCACCCAATTTGGGCTACCTCTTTGGGTCCACTTCCAATAGAGACTTCTTGTATTAATGCTTAAATGCTTGCATTTTAAAATGACCTTTTTACATGTTACTCAAATGCAAAAACGGAGTGCATCGTTGAATTCATGGCAAAGAATCGTGCAAAATTGATATAAAATACTTGAAATTCCGTCAAGGTACCCTTCAACATGCTTTACAGTGTAGCATCATAAACTTGTGTACCCTTGGGCACAAATTTCGAGACCACTCTGCATTAATTATGTGTCCTCTGCCTTGAGTTGTGCACCATTAAATAGGGCATGCCCTAACAAAATCCCAAAATTTAAGGTCAGCTTTAATTATAAAGTTGTTGGGTTCCATAAGAAAGTCGAATGTATAGCAGAGTTGGTTAAGTTGTTTGGGTTATTTGTGGCAAGTCAAGTTCGAGCCCCACGACTGTTGCATTTTGTGGTAACATATGTTATATATAAGCGTTGGGTTATATATTTTTATAACCATATGTATATTGGTTAAAACGACCTGCATAAATGGTGCATTGTTCCCCGGTCACGTGGATATATATATATATATATGACCAAGGAATATGGGTCGAGGGCTAGGCCGTCAAGTTCGAGCCCCACGACCGCTGCATTTTGTGGTAACATATGTTATATATAAGCGTTGGGTTATATATTTTTATAACCATATGTATATTGGTTAAAACGACCTGCAGAAATGGCGCATTGTTCCCCGGTCACGTGGATATATATATATATATATATGACCAAGGAATATGGGTCGAGGGCTAGGCCGTCAGCCCTATTCCTATCCGAAATACACCATATTAGAACTTAAATAATTTTAAACACATATTTTTGTTAAGACCTTTATGGTGGTGTGTTGGTAGTGAGGGATATGTTAAGGCTTATGGAGGTTATGGAGGTCGCGGGTTCGACCCTCGTAGACTCCATAACTCTTAATACATATTAAAAAATATTGGCCAATGGGAGGTTTCCACGTGGTAGCCTCTCGTTGGCTCTCCAATGCTACATGTCATTGTGCCATTTTTCCAATGGATGCCAACTCAGTTTCCCAGTCACTGTACAATCATTCCACATGGCATCTTGGGGTGTGTCCACATCACATGTATGGTTGTGCCACGTGTAACCCTTGTAGTGATGACATGTGTCACCCTTTTACCCCCTTGACTATGACTTTGACCTGTTTGACCTGAACTTTGACTACTCATAACTTTTGCATATGAACTTTGTTTGAGGTGTCGTTTGTGCATGTTGACAACAAGCTCTACGCATTGAGGGTGTTTTTGGGATGATTTGAATTTTGAGCATTTATGAACCATTCTGGACCTCTGTGGATGTTCTGGATCTTTTTGGACCTCTGTGATCATTCCCAGATCCTCCTAGATCACATACACATGTCAAATGGGTCTAGCTTAGGTGGTTAGGGAGGAGAAATTTTATCCTCCCCATCCAAGTTTAAATCTTGCTTGTGACATGTTTCACTCTTTGTGAGCCAGTTGTTTGTTGAGGTTGTGAGCCATGAGAAATATCTCACGGTCGCTTACAGGAAAGAGGGTGGGGTGAATAGTTACATGTAAAACACACACACATGCATTCAAATATATAAACCATCATAGATCCATCTTAACCCAAATATATCAAACACCAAGAGGGATCAAATCCCTTGAGGTGCAAATTTTTACTTTAATATTTCACTACCGTAAATATTTACATCTCAAAGGGATTTGATCTCTCTTAATACTTGATAAATATGGGATTAAGATGAATCTATGTTAATACATCATTCTCGACAATTGATAAATAGGAGATTAAAATGAATCTATACAAATATAATAGTCAGTTTCAAATATTTAAGTATTTTGTAACGTACTCATGGGATACTTCAATTTTTTAATCATTCATCGATTAAAGTTACCATGCATACTAGCACCATTTTTCCTATTATTGGAATAATCAATATTCCCTTTACATCCAACTAGCATTGACTCTCTCTAATAGTTGCCCTTCATTCCATGCAAAATCAAGAACAATAATGAATGACCAACAATAAAAAAAGGTATGGTTAATATATGCATGTTCACAATGCACCATGTGTCTTTCCCCAAGAAGGTATCTTAACCACTTTCCCAACTAATTCAAAGGCTAGGAATCAAATAACATAAGTTAACTTGGCACCATGCCTTAGCCCCCTCCCTTGTGGAATCATAGCCTTCTATTATTATTATGATTCAAGTTATTACATTGCTTGGCCCCCAACCTTTAATCATATACAAACATACATTGTTAATCTCGGGATCAAAATCAGGGTATTACATGCTTACTATATATATGCATTCCACCATTAACACACTTTTTTTCAAAGAAAGAAAAAAACCATAATACATAGGGATAGCGACTTGGCCTTTGTTGATATAATCTCAAGACTCCAATGTGCAACAACATCATCATATGTAGAAAAAACTCGACCATATAAAATAATCGATTGGTAGTCCATAAGGAAGCAAACCTCTGATCTTACGAAATGCTCATGGGTCTTGGATCATTAACCTATTTTCTTATTTCTAAGAAAGTTGACCTCTTATCCAATCAAAAACAGTTTACGTGTTATAGTCTAGGGATAGAGGATACTTTCACCTTATAGGCCATTCACAACAAAGTCTGGGAATTGGGGAACCGATTCATTGCAAGAGACATGACGTTCGAGAACACAGCAGAGGCGCAGAAGCAGTAGGTCATTACACTTCGAGTGGGAGCAAACCAGTCGGTCTTGTACCGGTGCAGCATGAAAGGCTACTTCAGAAAGAAAGATAACGCAATTAGAGCAGATTCTTCCATTTATATACATCGTTCTGATAGTTGAGATTTCTTTTGAAAAGTGTGTCTGCTAACTATATACATAATATTTTTAAGTCAATTTATAATTCAAAATCAGAAGATCCAAAAACACCAAACGAGTTTCACATAGATTCAGGAGAGAAGTCTATAAATAACTCTCACTGATTCCTGACTCTCCTCACCTGTGACTACCAACCTGCATCAAATTTTCTTGGGGTATTATGCTTGTTTGAATTTGACGACTAAAAATTTTCTTGATATTTATGCCACTACAAATTTGGCCACTTCATAAATTGGCTTCGAGTATTTCTTGTTTGAATTTGGCAACTTCATAAAGGTAAGGTAAGAAACATCATTTAATTTAGTTAAAATTATGTATACAGTCTCATGCATATGATGGTTATATTGTTATCCATGACTCTAGATTGCTTTATTTATCCCAGATTTTAAGATGGCCCAACCATTCCAAATCCTCCATTGTTTTTCTTTAATTGGGTTGTTCAATCATAAAGTTTTTAGGTCTATTAAGGCCTAATAAATTGTTATCTGTTGAAGCTATTTTATTCAACATGGATTTTTGGTATCTCGAGAAATAGAAATCTAGCCGAGGTCAAATTTCAGTGACTGCAACTCTGTTTTCTCACACTGAGGAATTGTACTTCAGAGATTTACCATAAGGTCTATAAATCGATACTGTGGTGGTGATTCTTTGAAATTGTTTGCAATTTTTCTTCATTCGGGCCATTGAATTCACAGTGTTTTGAATTTGTGCAGGACTGAATTCATAACAATGGATGGATCAGTGCTGTCATGCAAACAATCCTACGAGGAAGCACATGGTGGAATCTGTGAGAAAAACAAAGCTATGAACAAATGGGTTGATCTACCCCAAGGCCTGGCTAATGCCCAATATGAATTTGGCGAGCATGGAGGTCTGAACATGTCCATAGAAGCCTCGACTACCTTTATTTCATTAAGACTGAGACCATGAGAAGGATGTTCAATGGAGAGCTTGGCCCAGAACGTGATTTCTTCATATACAATAGTCATTTCAATCCAATTGTGTTGAATTTGGGGAGGCAGATGGCTTCTTTGGAGGGGACTGAAGTGGCCTACTGTACTTCTAGCGGTATGTCTGCAATATCTACTGTACTTCTAGCGGTATGTCTGCAATATCCTTTGTTTTATTACAGCTTTGTAGCCATGGAGACCATATTGTGCCCTCTAGGTGTCTGTATGGAGGCATACACACAGTATTAACACATTTCTTCCCAAGGGCCTGTGGAGTTTCAACAACTTTTGTTGATATACACAGGCTTGAATATGTGAAAAATGCCATTACACCATCTACAAAGTTTTTATACTTTCAGTCCATGTCAAAGCCAAATCTGGCAGTTGCATACATACCATCTCTGTCTGCCATTGCCCATGAGAAAAATGTCAAGGTCATGGTTGATAACACCTTTTTCCCCATGATCTTATCTCTTGCAAAACTTGGTGTTGATGTTGTTATTCACGGCATTTCAAAATATATCAGTGGGGTTGTTGATGTTATAGCAGGGGCAATATGTGGATCTACAGAGCTGGTAAATTCCATGATGGATCTTCACCAGGGAGCCTTGATGCTCTTGGGGCCGAAGATGAATCCAAAAGTGGCATTTGATATCTCTGGGAGGCTTCCCCACTTGGGGTTAAGGATGAAGGAGCATTGTCACAGAGAATATACATATGCAAGAAAAATGAATAAATTGGGAGTGAAAGTTATTTATCCTGGCCTTGAAGATCATCCTCAGTATGCCCTATTGAAATCCATGGTGAACAGTGAGTATGGGTATGGAGGGATTTTGTGTGTGGACATGGAGACTGAGGAGAGGGACAACAATTTATGCACCACCTGCAGAATTATACACAGTTTGGGCTCATAGCAGTGAGCTTGGGATACTATGAGACATTGATGTCATGTTCTGGTAGCAACACTAGCAGTGAGATGAATGAGGAGAAAGGGATTTGGTTGGGATCTCGCCAGGTTTGATTAGGATGTCGATCGATTACAGTGGGACTCTTGAGCAAAGATGGAGTCAATTTGAGAATGCCCTCACCTGTATTACTCAAGTCCTGCCTTCTACTGGATAAGTATTGAATGTACATGAAACTGTTCATCTATAAAAATTCTGATGTTTGTCAGAGTCACATATATCAATTTGGGAAATGGTATTTGTCTGTAAATATCTTCTTAGTATTGTTTCTCTTTTTCTAAGCACATATTATGCCTAAAATAGATATTGGAGGCAATGGAAAGGGAACGTCGAAATAAAACCATCCTTTTGTTCTGCAAATCCGATGGTGGAAACACCTGCTCCATGTTTTGTTCAAGGATTAAATGAGGAAACGACTCAGGGAATTCTCGGAATCGACGCAAGTCCATGTGGAATTATACTCCTCATCGATCCCATGGCAACTGCTATGGATATTGAGAAGAATTTGTACATCACTACAGTTCCTGTATGCTTGGAAAAGCGGTTTGACAGAGACTATACCAACATAAATCAGTTTTCTGGGTAGATTGAAACATCTCCTCTTGTTCGGCAATGGTCTGATTGGAAGCATTCTAACATTTTAGGCAATTTCACTTGGCTCCTTGTTTGCCCGGATCTCAGAAGGCGCTTGTAGTGGATGTCGTGGCTAGAGATGGTGGAAATCTTGCAGAACTATCTTGATTAATAGAGTTTCTATTACAGAGAATGTTCAAGAAAGAAGCAATATTGAATAAATAATTTCAATGTCTTTGCAGAGGGAAGCGAAATGGAAGAAATAACTTCAGTGTCTTTGCATCTGTTTGTTAACCCAACTGAGGATGGGCAGGATTTGAACCCTACATCAATTGACGGCCATTGGCTAATGTTTTTAGGGAATTTGCAAGGTATTATGCCCGCAATTTTTTCCTCTGTTAAATTTAGTTTCTCGAAAAATTATGGATGGTTTTTGCATCAAGTAGCAAACCCTAATTTCCAAATAGTCTAAAAATTCTAAACGGGTTTAGATTTATGATAATTTTATACTATAATGAGATTAGATTGATTTTTAATTTTAATTATTTATGACTGTGCATCCATGGATAGAGGTGGTCAATACAACTAGAAAAATAGTAAACAAATAGAGTATGCAGTGGAAGTGCCCATTAATAGAGTATACAACACGAGTGCCCAATTTCAGACAAATGTAAAACATATTGAAAACTACTTTGTGACAACGATACTCCTACAATGGATTCATACTTTTATGGGTTCAATGCAGTTTTCATTGTTTACATGTGCAACAAAACAAGCCAAAGTCAAAGTTCTTCAACATCCTAGCTCGTTGTTGCAAGGGAACAGTGTTTGTATAACTATATATGTTGTATGGGAACAGTAGTTGTATAACTGAAACATGATGTCTAGTACATTGCCATTAAGCTATATTTTTGGTTTCAATCTTATTTCTTATATTTCATTCAATTATTTTTTAATATATGTTTATATTTAGAATAAAATGCTCTTCATGTTTTATTTGAATCGTTCTAACCATGCAAATATACCAACACTTTTGTATGTGTTTTAAAGGATAAAAGAAATAGAAATAAATTTTAGTTTTTAGAACTTATAGAAGATAGTATGTAAATGAATATAATTGTTTCTATTTGATTTTATATGAAATTTGTAAGTCATTAAGTCAAGTTCATCTAGATATTCCCACTTTTATGAAAAAATAGATTTGCAACCCAAGTTCATGAAAAAAATAACTTCTGGAATCTACAAATTGAAAATGCCCAATGAAAACACCCATGAACAAGATCGGAATCAATTAATAATTGGCTAAAATGGGGAGGAAGTGTTCATACGATTGTAGTGTATATAGAAGGTTTTCTTATATGTGTGAAAATTTGTATTTTTTGGTGAAGAGTCTTGTCTCTTACTCTAATTCCTCCAATACTTCCTTGTGCAATCTAAAAATAACAACATTTTTTCAATAGTAAAGCAATCAAGCAGAGAGATAGTTGCAGTGGAGAAAGCAAGTTTCCCTCTTTATTTTTTTTGTTTTTCCCCTTCCCTTCTCCTTGTCCAAAGGAACAGAGAGTTGGGTTGCAAACAAAGTTGTTATATCTCATGAATAAAAGGAGAAGAGAGATGCCTTCCTTGTCCAAGCAAGCCACCAATATCAATTTGCCCATTTTTTCTTGTTACTATATCTCATGAATAAAAGGAGAAGAGAGATGTCTTCCTTGTCCAAGAAAGCCACCAATATGAATTTGCCCATTTTTTCTTGAGAAGCCACGATGGAGGACAATCTTAAATCCACTTCACCTCCAGCACTTTGAATAAATGTTCCATTTGATTTCTTTTATGTAAAGTTGAAAGGTGTTTTTTTATTGCTCCAATGGAAGCCCTTTGATGAGGTAAACATTTTCTCGATGTCATTTATGTCATTTATGGGTAGAAAATTATTGGTGATATTTTCGATGTGGATATTTTAGAAACAAGCCACATTTCACAAGAGCAAGTTAATTCTGTGAAGTTGATTGATCAAGTTGAAAGATGTGCAGTACAGTTATATTAAAGGAGAAGGTACATTGTCCAGGATCTTCCTATTGAATGCAAAATGCCAACGGGAGAATATAAATGATGCATTGTTCATTTTAGGATTGAAAAATAATTTATTGTTTATGACCCAAATACCAAAATCAATTATGAATTATTGTTTCATTTTAGGATTGAAAAAGAATTTATTGTTTCGTAGGTTGGACATGGATCTCGAGGTGTTGTCACTATATTGCCCACTCTTATTATTAACAACAGACAATATAGAGGTTGGCGTCCTTACTTCCTATACATTCTATCTTTCACAAATGCAAGAATAAAATGTGGCAAACTAACATGTTCTAACTACAGGAAAACTGGACAAAGGGGTTGTCTTGAAGGCAATTTGTGCAAGCTTTCAGGAAACTACTGAGCCAACTGTGTGCTTGAGTGAAGATCAATTTCTTTATGGATGGTTTAATTTTAGTTGCATAGCCATAGACCTTGAATTTTCAGGAATAAGGCATCTTAAAGTGCATTATTAAATACATGGAAGTCGCTATTTTTGTTTTCCCAATCCAGATATGGAAACGCATGAGTGTTTGAAAAATAATGGTGGTTGTTGGAAAGATAAGAAAGCAAATATAACTTCCTGCAAGGTATACTGTATGCTTGAACCAACGGATATAATTGTGCCATGTTTCTGTTGCAGGGTTGCTTGACCCATTAAATTATAGATTTATGAATATGAATTGTTTGTCACTTCTTGCAGGATACTTTTCAAACTCCATCCCACTCTCAAGAGATTAAGGAGACTAAATTATATATTGTTGGGCATGAGATGAAAGCAACTCAAGAAGATAAAATGTGTACAATAATGAGGTCCAAACCTCAATGTAACTAAACCCATCCAGCTTGTATATAAATATGGTTAAGGGAACCCATCAATAAAGTAAAGGTAATTCTGGATTTTTTCGGTGTTCCCTTTCCCCCACTTTGCGGGTATGCTAGTTTATATTTACATGGTGTTATG
The DNA here is from genome assembly GCA_010110895.2 of Picea sitchensis. NCBI lineage: Eukaryota > Viridiplantae > Streptophyta > Pinopsida > Pinales > Pinaceae > Picea > Picea sitchensis. The sequence continues at coordinate 26,026 of SNQJ01S0069186.1, read as the reverse complement.
GGGAGATTCAAAAGAGGAAAGGTCATTGGTCTCTAACGATCATCTTTTTGATGTGTTGTAATGATTGTCAGTTGTTTGTACTTTTGCATTCCATGCATTTAATTCAACTTCCACATCGGTTGGTATTATTGATGTTGTAAGTTCCTTATATTATTGATTCTTATGCAATCTATTTTTTTGAGTTTTATGATCCATATTGTGGATAATGGTATATGCAACAATGTTTTTAAATATTTTCTCTCATTATATATTATGATTTAGAATTTTGACAAATCAATTCAAATTTGTATTTCTTATATTATTAGCTTTTAATTATAAAAGAGAAAATTTATTAATATTTCAATATTTCACAAAAATTGTGATTAATTTGATTATTCACAAATTTTAGGTCCTTAAAAAAAAAAGTGTTGTTTAAATGTTTTACGTTTTGGTTTTTTTAGTCAGAATCCGACGGCATAAATTTGGAGGAAATCACAATTTTCTATTGTTTAAATTGCATTCTTGAATGCATAAATGGATTCGGCGTGTTGAAAACCCCCTATGGCACTCGGATTTCACAGACTTAGCCACTCAAATCTACAGATCCAACAATTTCTCGCTAAATTTTAGGCAAAATTACATAGGAAATATCCCCGAAAAAAAGCTAAAACATAGAACATTTAGACTACAACAAATCAATATGACAAGTTTAAATTTTGTATATTTCGAATGTTTTTTTGTTTTCAAGAAAATTATAATTGGCTTAAATATGTTATGCAGTACAAGTGTTCTTTTTTATGTACAAGACAATCATCAAAAGACAAACTCTCAATTATAAATAAACCAAAATTATTTCAATAAAAAAATACTCTTTCTTCAAAATCACTCAAGACTTACACTTAATTTTGACAACTTATTTTTACTTCTTATCTTGCATGGTGCTTAATCCCATTTGTAAGACAATGGTGATTAAGCTTATTGAGTATCAAAGGTGAAAAGTGGCTTGCTACTCACATTACAAGTAAACCATTTCATTTCAAGATTTTGTTGTTGCACTATGATTTATAATGACAATCTTGCATATATCTGGCCATATATCAAAAAAATTGAAGGAAAATTCTTATTAGTAAATGACACCTCATTTCACTTATCATTATTCAAAATAATACTTGAACACAAATAAGCAACACTGAAACTCTAATGCTTAGGTCATTGTGTCTCCCCATAACACTGCTTTCTTACTTTTTGGATGCTTTTATATACATAGGAAAATGGAGAATCTATGAACATAGGTTGGTCAAGTCACCCTATTTATACTTGCATATAAGATGTTTACAGTACACCATGAAAACCATAAACATTATATTATAAATGAAATGATTATAAACTTGGAACAAAATTTATTGATAGGTATATATATTATTATAGTAATAACTTGTAATCCATTACATAGAGAGTAATTACAACTTAGAGAGGTTGTATAAGGTGTGGCAACAATATCATTAATAAGTTTTTTTTTTAACTATAAATTATTATTTTTTGAATTTGATGATTTATTCCACTCAACCCACTATCAAAATGTATTTATATATATTATGACGAGGTTAGAGTTAATGGAGCGCTCCTAGGCATGTCATTTTAAGGATTTTTTATTTTTATTGGGAATCAAATTTAGGTCTAGTAAACTTCCACATATTTATCCTTGGATCACAACTCAGTGAACAATACCATTGACAATATTATAATAAAAATTATTATAATCACATTAATCCAAACTTTTAGAATAACAAAAATTTTATTGTGGAAAATACCTACATTTATCTTATTTTTATTATACTTATAAAAATATTCACAACGCACAACAACAACTAGAAAAAAATAGTAACAAATAGGAACACTAAAAAACCCACAAACATGTTGTGTGCTAGGGTTTGAGCTCTGAGTCACACCTCTACCTCCTCGCGTTAGCGATCAGACTTCCATGGCCCCCTCTAAGGGAGGGGGGTCCACCTCTTGGATCCTCGACCTCAAATCTGCAGGCCTTCCAGACCCTGATCTCTTCCTATGCAAAGACGCACAAGGTTACTCCTTCAGGTTTCGTCAAAAAATCGGGAGAAATTCCCAAGGTTGTTGTGCATGCTCCTTCGGTGCGGCATCTAGCCCTCAGACTGGTGGACAGAGGATTGATAGGGCAGTTCACAGGACTTTGGCCCTCCCCAAAATCCATGCACCTCTGGTTAGAATCAAACTGGCGCAAGATGATCCAGGGACAAATGTCAGCGGCCTTTTGTGGTAAGGGTTTCTTTACTTTCTTATTTGAAAAAAAATAAGATAGGGACCTGATTTTCCGAAGCAACCCATATTTCATGGATGCTCGTGGAATGTACCTCAATAAATGGACACCTGATTTTAGTCTAGAAAATGATATCCCCTCAGCAGTCCTTGCATGGGTAAGACTGTCGTTCCTCCCATTACACTGTTGGAATGACGAAACCATAAGATGTATCGGCAACTCTTTAGGAAAATATATTGATTGTGCTAAACCATGAGAGGGACTTCAAGCCTATTCCAGAATATATGTGGAGGTAGGCCTAGAAAAAGGACTCCCATAAGAAATACAACTAAACCTGGATAATTGGTCTTACATTCAACAAGTAGATTACGATCAAATCCCCTTCAAATGTAAACCATGTCATGAATATGGACATTTCACAAAAAACTGCCCTTGGGCAAGGAAACTCGGGATCATGACCTGAAGCAAGATTAGTGGCAGCAGCCAAAACGGAAAAAAGATAATGGGAAAAACCACTAGAATCCTGCACAAGGACAGAGTGAAAAATCTCCAAATCTGAGAGAAAGATCGTCAGGCTCTCCACACAAAGGGGAATCAAGTCATAACCAATATGTTGGGCTTCCAATAGAAGGTAATACGGAGGAACTCGGGGAAATCCAGAAAGAAAATGGAAAAAAGAGACAAGAAGATATAGGGGAGGAGGTCAGAAAAGGTAAAGAAAAAGAAACCATGATCACAAGTGGGGATTTCACAGCAAAATATTCATCAAGTCACTCCCCGGAGCTTTCGTAGTTTTTAGAAGATGAGAGGCAAGATACATCCGACAGTGATATTGATCTTGAGGTCACTTAGCCAACCATAGCAAAAAAACCAGGAAGAAAATATCAAATAAATAAAAGAGAATCAATTGCAGACAGAGAAAAAGAGCTAGGCATCCAAAAAACAATAGAGGAAGCATTAAAAAAAGAAGGAAAAACAAGGTTGCCCAGAAAAAGGGAGTAGCATCTCATCCCTCTAAAGGGGGGGCACCAAAATCCATTGATAAATGATGAAAGTTGTCTCCAGGAATTGCAGAGGACTAGGGAGCAGGGATAAAAAAGAAGTCAGAAAATTATTAAAACTAGAAAATCCCTCAATCCTCCTAATCCAGGAGATAAAAGTGAGGGACCTGGAAACCCTCCAAGATCTACAAAAAATATGGAAAAAGGTGAAGTAAAAGCAATCATTTCTATAAGAGCCTCGGGAGGAATAGGTACATTCTAGAATGCAAAAGAATTCAAATTAGAAGATCAGGTGCAGTCCCAATTCTGGATGATGGTCTCCCTAACCAGGAGAGCTACAGGTATGATATACTCCATTATAAATGTCTATATGCCAAATAATTATCTTGAAAAAATATAATGTTGGTGATCCCTTCAGGATCTGGCCACTGAAAACCCCCCTCAAAACTTGATCATTGTTGGGGACTTCAATACAATAAGAGGTTTAAAGGAAAAATGAGAAGGTACTATCGTGAGAGATCAATTCAGGGAAAGGATGGATGATCTAATCTCAGCCCTGGATCTCTTCAATGTCCCTTCTGCTAAAGGGATGTACACTTGGAACAACTGAAGAGAAGATCCAGATCACATAGCGGCTAGACTGGATCGATTCTTAATAAGTATCTCCTTTGTGGCCCTTCTAGACAAAGCCTGCTCTTTGAATCTCCCCTGGGAAGGTTCAGGCCATCTCCTTATCTCGCAAATCTTTGAATCATAAAAAAATTGGGGCCTCATTCCTTTCAGATTCAACCCCCTATGGATGGAGCGGTCGGAGTTCCTTTCCTCCATCTCCCAAATCTAGAATCAGTGGATTATAGGATCTCCAAACTACATTTGGGAGAAGAAGTTGAAGTTGGTGAAAGTTTTCCTCAAATATTGGGCAAAAACCTCCTCGAACCTGGCTCATAACAAGGTCAAAAACAAAAAGTTTCAGCTTGAAAAAATACAAGAGGAAATGGAGACAAAAGAGGTACAACAAAGTCATATTATGACTAAGCAAAAAATCCACAAGGAATACATTCAAGCACTAATTGAAGAAGAAATCATTTGGAGACTAAAATCTAGAAGACTTTGGTTGAAAGAAGGGGACCAAAAGACTTCCTTCTTCCACAGAGAGGCAAAATTCAGAATTTGGGCTAATCAAATTTCTGAAAACAAAACACCAAAAGGGGAAATTATAAAGGATTTTGATCAAATCAAGCAGCAAACTACAAATCATTTCCACAAGCTCTATACCACAAATGGAAGAGCAGAAGATGAAATAGTTGATGCTCTTCTCAGTCAATTTCCAGGAAAGCTAATGGAGGATGATAATCTTCATCTTAATAGACAAATTGAAGAAGTCGAAATTCTAAAATCCATCAACCAATTCAACTAAGATAAAGCTCTACGACCAGACAGATTTACCCTGCACTTCTATAAAAAATGTTGGCACATAATCAAGCATGACTTCATCAGAATGATAAGATTCATCCACAAATAAAATAAAAATGGGAGGAGCCACCAATTCCTCCTTCTTAACGCTTATCCCAAAAGAAAATGGCGCCTCTACACTATATCAGTTTAGACCCATTTCTTTATGTAATATCTCTTATAAAATCATAGCTAACAGGTTGAATCCTCTTCTCAGATATTTAATCCTTCCAAATCAAGGAGGATTTGTGGCAGGTCGTCATATTTGGGACAATGTTATTCTGGTACAAGAAGCAATACACTCCAGCAACTCTCGAGGAGAACCAAGTATGGCGATAAAATTAGATATGGAAAATGCCTTTGATAGAGTAGAGCATGATTTTCTTTATAAGGTTATGAAAAAATTTGGGTTTAGTCAAGATTTCATTTCCTGGATGGGTGCTTACATTGCTTCCCGTTGGATCACTCCTCTTTTAAATGGAAGACTAGCCCCCTTCTTTAAGGCCTCCAGAGGCTTAAGACAGGGTTGTCCACTCGCCCCTCTTTTGTATGTGATCATGGCAGAGACTCTTAATCGAACTCTGGAGTGGAAAAGCAATAATGGCTCAATCTCATGAATCAAAATAGACCAAGGGATAAAATGAATAATTCACTCACAATTTGATGACAACACAATCTTCTTGAGTGGAGCTTCAAAAACCATGGCCAAAAGACTAAATCAAGTTCTAAACACGTTTCTCACAGTTTCGGGTGGGCTCCTCAAAAGACAAAATTCCAAATTTATGTTTGGAATGTCTCTGCTACTATCAGAGCAGGAATTGCTCAAATCCTGGGATTTGGCATCTCACTGGACTAGAAAACCTTCAAATATCTTGGACTACCTTTGTGCCTAAAAATTCTACCTGGTGAGTTCTGGAAACTAAAATTCAAAAAGTCAAGGAAAAGATGGAGTCATGGGGCTCAAGGTGGCTCAACCCAGTGGGGAGGGTGATCATGATTAAATCAATTTTATCTGCTCTTCCTGTAACACCCTTGTTTCCTCCAATTTGTAATTAATCATAGAATAGGAATTTCCATGCTAATGCATGAGGAAAATGTAAATGTATTATTGTTTGAGTTGCCAATAACTGACTGTGGGGGTGAATCCTTGAAAGTACTAGCCATGATATCACTAAAGGAAGAATATGAAAACCATACAAGAGGGTTCATATATCAGATAACCCCAAATCTTCATGATAAGGATGACAAACCTCCTCCGAATCCCAAGGAAAGGAAAGCAGTCAATGAAGAAAGAACGGTGGTTGAATCACCAACCACCCCCATGAATGGAAACATGGGCTGTCAGCCCGAAGTACTGCAGAGACCTGTAGACCTGATTTTCCTTCTGACGGAAGAAACAGGATAGGTCGACAAAACCGTCCAAGTTAAGAAGGACACACAAGATGAGAACGGGAGCTTGAAAAGGAGAGGCACGAAGCTCTCCAGCAGATCACGAACAGAAGGTCGCAATATTGATACCGAAGAGCATCTGAGAAACCTCGTCGAGGCCACAAACGAGTGAGAAAGCTCCGAGTTGCAGAAAACAGGACCCGAACAGAAACTGAAACAGAGAGAGAAATCTCGAGAAGAGTGAGAGTTCCCTGGTGATATCATGGCTTGGCACGAGGGTGTCCAGAGTGCTAATATTGAATGCCTCTGAGCCTATGGTCGGGTGGAAGGACGAACACCACAGTCAGTTGGTTGGCGGAAACCTGTAATAGATAAATGATTTCTTACTCTATGTAATTTAGTTGTAAATGGGCATGAATTTGGTTATACGGTGTATGTTTCAGGAATTGTGATTGATTTTTGAATGGATATACTGTGTCTCTTTCCTTACTGCTTGGTTGTATAATTAGGCCAGTAAGAGATTATATGGATAGGACATGATTGGTACTCGTAAATACTTGTGTCCTGAGGCGGCTTGACTTAGAGCCACGAACTGTGAGTTTGTCAACCTTAGGCATAGTCTCATGTACACATGCCAAGCTTCCTAGTTGTCTAGAGTCCCTTGGAGGACGAATTCTGTTAAGCTCAGGAGAGGTAGTGTAGTTATGCACAGGCTCCCGGCAAGGCAAGTAGAGACCGAGACTCACTCAAGTCCTAGACTTGACGAATGAGTGCAAGGGGTGCGCGGAAGACTCTTCTAAGATTCAAGCCTAGGAGAAAGAGCGCAAAACTCTTAATTCCTTCATAGCTGAGAAATATCAGGAGGGACAACACTTTTCGTAAGTGCTGGTGAGACCCAATAGTCGGCTTGCAGTAGAAGATCGAAGGCTAAGACCTTTGAAGCATCGGAATCTTTCGAGATCAGGAAGAAAGCCAAAGTTCAGGAGGAAGAGCAACAGTGGCCCTTAGATCAACTGTAGAGTGTGGTTCTGGACCATTGAAATCCTACATCCATGCACACAGGATAGCGTGCAAGAGGAGAGGATTTGAACGGACAGTAAAGAACCGCCAGATATGGAGCAGGGACCGACAGTCGTTGGATCTGGAGATAGGCGCACGAACGAAGTCCCGAAATCACTTCAATCGTTGGATTGTTGGAGGGCAGGTGGCGAACATCCGGAAGCCACCGGGGTTTCGGAACTTAGGCGTATAAGGGTGGTGAAGAACGAGGATTCGCAATCACCGAAATCGCGAGGGTTATTCTAGATTGTTGGATCCAGGGTGACACGTGGCAGAGATCTAACCCATCAGAGTTTCGGCATCCAGGATACCTAAAAGTAAAATCTCTTGTACTCGCCAATCCCGAAATCCCAACTTGCGAAACCCCGAAATGGTATAGCATGGTTAGATTTTGGTGTTTTGGCATTTCGGCACCTGAGATACCCAAGGGAAAGTTTCCTTGTCTTTGCATGTCGCGAAATCCTGACTTGCAAAACCTCTAAATGGTATAGCATGGTTAGAGTTTGGTGTTTCGGCATTTCGACACCCGGGATACCCAAGGGCAAGTTTCCTTGTCTTCGCATGTCGCAAAATCCCAACTTGCGAAACCCCAAAATGGTATAGCATGGTTAGAGTTTGGTGTTTCGGCGTTTCGGCACCCGGGATACCCAAGGGCAAGTTTCCTTGTATTCACATGTCGCGAATTCCCGACTTGTGAAACCCCGGAATGAACTTAGCGTTATATATATATCAGCGTTTTGGAGTTTTGGCTCCCGGGAAACCTAGATGTGAGACCTCTTGTCATCGCACATCGCGAAATCCCAACTTGCGAAACCCCGAAACGAGCTTAGTGTATATATATGAACTTCGGAGTTTCGGCTTCCGGGAAACCCAGATGAGAGACCTCTTGTCATCACACATCATGAAACCCTGACTTGTGAAACCCCGAAGTGAGTTTAGAGGATATATGAGATTTGGAGTTTCGACTCCCGGATATCCTACGTGTGAGATCTCTTGTCGTCGCACACCGCGAAATCCCGGTATGCGAAGTTCCGGTGAGTGAAATCCCGAAGCGGCTTGGTGTGAATAGGATTTCAAGTTTCGGGGTTTGAAGAGTTGAAGAACTCGACTCCCTTGCATTTCAAACTCCCGATTTCCGAAGTCCCGAAATGCGAAAGGCGCCTCTTGGCTTAGCCCGGGGTCACAACCGAAGGACACATGGAAATGAATCCTACACTTGGTGCGTGAATTGTACACGATGGATTTTCAACGAAAGAATCAGTGATTTGGTTTGGTGAAGGTCCCGATTGGAGGACCTAGCGTACTCTAGAACCTCGTAGGAATTCGGAAACTCTATCCCTCGATGATGAAGAAGAAAGAAAAAGCTGAAAAATCTTAGTTCCCGTAGTGGTTGTGTTACAAATTGGTATCAGATCATGGTTACAACACTTGGCCGCGTAAGGAGATGTTGTTATCTACATTTACTCCTTGAGGAGAAGGGATGCAGATTGAACCTGTGATTTTGGGATTTCTTGTTGAATTCCAGCAAAGGGATTATATTGTTCCTTTGTCAAAAGGATAACTACTCTTATAGGAGTAGAAATCCACTAGTCAGTATTACTGATAAGACCTGAGTGTGAATAACAGAGGTGGAATAAATTGTGCTATGAAGCTGCACTAGCCAGAAAAGGGACATGAACTGAGTTGTTATGTTATAGTGTGACGATGGCTACCTACTAAAGCAGGTAGAGTCTCTTGCAATTGAGATGGCTGGCTAGGTAAGAATTAAGATCCAAATGAAGAACTCCTTCATGATTTGGGAAATCTGGTAAGGACTGGTAGGATCCTTAGGAAGTTATGATTACTAGGTTATTAAAAGACTAAAATTTGAGCCTATAACTCCTCACGATTGAGAGGACTAATGAAAATATCTAGGGTCAGATTACCTGACCTATAATGGTTAGGATCGACAACAAGGATAAGTTGTTTGAGCAAGATTAAGAGGAGTCCTTTGGGACTGTTGCTAATTCCCAAGAGTGACCCTTGTTGGTTGTTCCCATAAAGAGAGGGTAACATCTGTATGAGTTATGGCTATGATATTTGTCATGTAAGTAACTTAAAAGCTCAGAAGAGATAGCGGGGGAAATTCTTCAAAAAAGAGTTTTGAAGATTGGATAGGATCAAGAATCAAGATTCATTCAGAAAAACCAAAATGTTTCAAGTTGTTCGATCTCGGAGAAGTAGCGCACTGGTTAGTTACGAGGAGATACTAGAATTTCGCAAACCAAAGGACTTGGGATAAGCAATGAGAAATTCGTGAAAAGATCATAGCCCTTGATCAAGGAGTGACTGGACCATTGATCTTCCAGAGAGAATTTCGCAATTTCGGATACCAGGAGTCCGAGAGGTAAGAGTTCGGGAGACTAGAGGTCCTGGGCCACGAAATCCTGAAAGCGTCGGGACCATTC
>SNQJ01S0069186.1:0-10592 GCA_010110895.2 Picea sitchensis | reverse complement strand
AGCCGAAGGACTGTCCGGGTGACAGTGAAGGTGTATACTCCTGGGGTGGGATAGGCATGTGGGGAATGAGGGTCTGTGAGCAGTGGGCGTAAGTGACTCTTGGGAGAGAACCCTTCCTCTGTAACTGTGTGTCTTTCGTTGACCTTGCCTAGCCTAGGATTCCCTGCCCGGTGGAGCTTAGTCCCAGCTCAGGGGTGACCTATTGCTGAGAGTGATGAGAAATGCAATATAAGGCTGGGAGGTTCGTGGAAGGTCTACACGCAGTTGGTGGAATTACTACAGTTTCAAAGATAAGTATCAATTGTGCTTAATATTATGTTTTGCATGCCTGTGATGCTTATATGTTATCATGTATTCTGTTGCGCATATGAATTATTGTTAATGTCCTTGATGATGTATATTAGCAGTAATCTCGTGCTTACTCTGTATTGTTTAGAACAATATGTTAATTAGATCTAATATGCATGTTATATATATATATATATATAAGTATGAGAATGTTCCGCCTAGTAGCGTTACTCGACAAGTGGGTTGATGGTCGAGGATGTTACATCATGGAACCTATGGAGGGAGTGTAATGAGCGAAATGTGGTATAATGAGAGGGAATAAATACACGAATATTGCTCAACAATTAATTAAATAATTTAACTGTGCAAAATATATCAAAATATCAGTTGCCAACCATTGATGTGTTATCTCTTTTTGTTGTTGTTACACATATCCTTTTTAATTTATTTTACAGAACATGGATGTCATAAATGAAATTGGGATTATGAGGGGAATATAATGAGCGAAAAATGGTAGCATGGCATGGACATAATATGGATACTGTTCATATAAAAATAAATCAAATCAAAAAATCAAACAATCAAACATATCTCTGTTCAGACCTCCACAATTCAATCAGTATTCACTTTTCAAAACCACCATCTAAACTGTTACTTCCTTTATAGATTGCTTGCTGGCTTCCAAAAAATAATTCATATGCCCATAAATACTCAATTACAACAACCTTCATACCCATATAAACTTTATATAACATCCCTAACAAACAACATGGCCATTGATATGATAAACATAATAACCCTTTGAAACACAACCATTCATATTCCAATGCTTAATTTTTTTTTCTTTTAAAAACCAATAGAATATGCACAATGATCCCAACCATTTATACCCAATTCTTATTCTTTAAAACAAATAAGAATATGCACAATATTTACCACGACTTTCCCATTATTTACACACTGTTCGACACAACCAAACTGGGCGTTAAAACTCATAATCAAGCCCCAATCCATTCACACACACATGTATTTTAAATATATTAAACATATGAATTGATTCGAATAACATTTGAATCAAATAACATGCAACTCTTAAGCCCAAGCTTCACATAAATCAACATGTACACACTTCTTTTAAAATTTCCCAACGAGAAAACATAACCAAATCGTGCCCAATCGACCAAGCACACACAATGCTTAATTACCCTTGACTGGATTAAAATGATATCAAGATCGTATTTAGGGTTTAAACACAACAAATGGAGAATAAGAACAAATGTCTCAATCAAAGGAATAAGTCCTCAAAAATGTAGACAACTCGTGCCTTTCAAAATTTACCACAGACATATAACAAGTAACCATACTCTCGACTGTGAGAGTTACCAAAAAAATGTCAGTCAACTACCTTCAACAGGGAACGAAAAAAAGTGAACTCTTAAACAACATAGTAAAATGAGTGTCCAAGCACAAACCCGTGCCCAACCAAATGCTTCCATTAACTTCTTTGGAGCGTTAAGTTCAGACTGTGCACTGCTTTCGAAGAAACAATGTTAATGAGGGCAACACAATGATAGCTAACAGCTCGGGGCTTTGCTTAGTCAAGGAAATAAAACTTTAAACTTTAAACAATTCACATTGCAACCCAGAGTATCGAAAAATATCAACCATTGAGTCGAAAATGGAGGGGCAAATCTTAAACACATAGATTGGTTGTAACACCCATGCACAAAGATCAGAGCTTGTCAAACATAATAATAAATTTCCATAGAGAACCAAAGCCATGACCGAGCATGCTTCACTTCCATTTATCACTAAACCCATACAAAGATTACCCACAACAAGGATAGCATAACCATTCCTTTTTAAAATGCCAATAGACAGAATAATCACCAGAAGAAACCACAGACACAACACCAATACACAGTTCAAATATTCCATAACAACTTAAGAAACACACAGACCATGAGCAATCCTGAGCAAAAAATTGATTCATAGGGCAGAGTAACCATCATGGATGGAAGAGTAAGGAACCCATACTTGGAAAAGACTGCGTGAGGAAGAAACTAGATTGTATGCCTCCTTTACGACCGAATAACGTGGAGCATGATCAACCACCAGAGCCAAAAACCAAAATTCAAGTATGACTAGGGTGACAGGCTCGAGAGGTTTTTGAGTGACATGTAGTAAATGCACGTCGCTTCTCCCTCCAACCTTATTCAATTCAACGTACGAGCCAACCAATTCACCATAACACTAATCATTTAATCAATCACATAACCATTGCCATATCCCATTTGCATAGTGCCCCACCTTTGGTAATGTCAAAACTTTTTTAAAAATAACAATGTGCTATAATGTTACCCCATGTGCATCCACATATAAAATACAACAAGGAGCATAAGTCTAGTAGCAAAGGTTTGTTGCACCTCTTTTTTTCACAATAATACATAGCATTAGAGCTTGTGTATAATCCTTTTATTTAAAAGAGCCCCAATATTGTCCCTTTGCGAGATCATATTTAAACCAATTAATGCCATATTTAATTGCAATATCAAAACAAAACTTATAATAATCCTTTCATCCATAGGGCGACCTTAACATAGTCTGCGAGTGGCCATCAAAACTATCAGTGGCATGCATTAATCAACCAATCATCTTATGCCACTAGAACATTTTAACCATGATTCGAAACAACGAACTGTAGAAGACTGTGCTGGTACCATCACAATAGCAAAGAAAATATAAGCACAACATATCCATCATAGCGCCACAAGTCTACAAGGGAGTCCCACCTACTAGTTTATTATTAATATGAATAATTAATAGAGATTGGCAATCATTCGCGAGCAAGGTATTCATCATTGCGTTTTTAAGCGTCAACATAGAAGTTGTGTATCAAATTATCTAAATGTGAATTTGGAAAAACTTCCACGGTATATTTAGGATACATTGTAGGGAATGGTCAACTAAAGATAGATCCCGCAAAAGTAGAAGTCATTGTGAAATGGCCCAAGCCAACTGCTGCCACAAAAGTCAGGAGCTTCTTAGGAGTAGTACAATACTGGAGGAAATTCATTGCTAATTTTTCATACACAACAACTCCTCTACATGCGTTAACAAGTGTTAAACAAGACTTTCAATGGGGATGCAAGCAATATAAAGCCTTTGAGACATTGAAGGAAAATATAAGCACCGCACTAGTTTTGACACTACCATATCTACAACAACCATTTGAGATTCAAACTGATGCAAGCTGATATGCCATGAGAGCAGTCTTGATGCAACGAGGTAAACCTATATGTTATCATTCTAAGACTTTCACTCAAGCTGTGATTAACTATCCAACATATGATAAGGAATTGTATGCGTTTGTACAACGTGTAATGAAATGGAAGCATTACTTAATGGGAAAGGAGACAATCATTCACACAAATCATCAACCATTACAATATTAACAGTCACATACCAATCTACAACAATCATGACACTTCATGTGGATGGGTTTCTTACAACAATTTCATTTGGTAATTGAGTATAAAACATGTATTCATAACAAGGTTGCAGATATGTTGTCCAGGCCAGTCATTAATGCATCCATAATGCTAAGGTATAATCCTTTATCTCATGAAAGTTATGTTGAAAAATATGTTAAGGATGATGATTTTCAGGATGTATATGATGCATTAACTCATGACAATCAATGGTTAGATTATTATGTGCATGACAATTTTTTATATCATCTTGGGAAGCTATGTATACCCACAGATGAAAGAGTGAATGTAATCAAAGAAGATCATACATCTCCCATCTCTGGTCATTTTGGGGTCAATAAGACAATAGCACAATTAAAAAGGTATTGTTATTGGCCTCAGATGAATGAGATAGTTTCCAAGTATTTCAAAGGGTGTGTTATGTGTGCCACAAGCAAGCATAGTGACAAAAATCTTGGGATATATACTCCACTTCCAATACCTTGTCAACCATGGGAAAATATCTCCATGGATTTTGTAGGGGGTTTGCCAATGTCCATGATAGGTCATGATTATCTATATGTCATGGTGGATAGGTTCAATAATATGTGTATTTTGATGCCATGCAAGAAACAGGTCACAACTGAACATACAAAAAAACTGTTCTTTACTAATGTATGGGTTCATTTTGGACTTCCTACATATATTATATCAGTTCGAGACTCTTGATTTTTGGGGAAGTTTTGGTCTCATTTATGGGAGCTAATGGACACTAAGTTGAAGAACAAAACAACTTTCCATCCACATACATATTGAAAGACAAAGGTGGTAAACATAACAATGGTACATCTACTTCAAGGATACTACAAGAAGCATCCTAAGTTATGGGATGAACAATTACCTTATATACAACATGCCTATAATCATGCCATGCATTCGTCTACTTAGAAAACTCCTTTTGAAGTACGTTTGGGGTACTTGCCTAAATCACCTATGGAATTTGTTTTTGGAGAAATAAGTAAAGAATATGGCCATGATGATACAGATAAAGATAAAAGGTTCATTCAAATAATTCAACGTGAACATCAAGTAGTACAGGAACAATTGGAGAAGAGCCAAGCCAAGTATAAGGCAAGACATGATAAACATCGGGTTGATCATTAGTTTGAAGTCAATGATCAAGTATGGTTACATATAACAAAAGACAGAATGAAAGGCGAAGGTAAAAAGTTAAGACCAATATGATATAGTGCATTCAATATCTTGGAGAATATTGGTACTAATTCCTTCCATTTAGATCTACTAGCCTACATGCAAATGTATTAAGTGGTAAATGTTGAGAATTTGAAGCTTTATGAGCCTCTTATGATTATGGATGAAGATGAAAGTATCCAGGTTCCAATGATTGATTATTTTGTTCCAGAATATTTGGACGAGCTATAGGAAGATGTTATTCTTGACAGAAGGATCAAAACTTCACAACAAGCTAATGTGGAATATCTTCGAGTTGGTCTTAAAGGGGTAAAACCAAGTAAAGCGAAATGGATGGAGATCAGAAGGGTGAGGGAACTATATCCTCACCTAGTTGCTAAGTAATCAAAACTTTTGGTGGTCCAAAAGGCTTCCAATGGGGAGGAATGATCTAGGAGGATCGAGGAATGCTCATAGAGGTTTGAGAGGATCTGAAATGTCCACAAAGATCTAGAATGGTTCATAAATTCTCAAAATTCAAATGTCCCAAATTCTCTTGAAAAAACCATAAATGCGTAGAGCTTGGTGATATCTTTCCAATGGCATAAAAATCACCTCAAACAGAGTTCATATGCAAAAGTTATGAGCGGTCAAAGTTCTAGTCAAACCATGTCAAAGGTCAAAGTCAACATAGGTAAAAGGGTGACGCGTGGCACATGATGGTACATGTGACGTGGCACACGATTGTTGGCAGCTGTCTAGGTGATTCGTATCCTCCATGTGGTCGAATTATCCATCAAAATGTGGCATGGATAAGCCAATGAAAGGTCGCCACGTGGCAACCTTCCATTGGCCTTTATGGTCATGGTTTATTAAAATTTTTGGGAGTTCACGGGGGTCAACCCGTGAACTCCCGAAGACCTTACCAAACCTCCGTTGCCAATGCACCATACAAATGATTCTTAACCATTTATATTGTCATATATATTTGAACTTGAATAAAGGTTCATTAGATGGTTAAAAGGGTCAAGGTCCTCAGCCCTCGACCCTTGTCCATGGTTCGTTGGAACTTCATATAACCATACCCTATCTTTGCACGGGGGTTAAACAATGTATAATATATATATATATATATATATTATGGTTATATCAATATAACCATATACCAAACAAAATGCCAAAACATATGGCGGCTGGTGGGGCTTGAACCCTCGACCTTCCATATATAACACTATGTCATAACCAATTCGCCTAAGGTGTTGGTTTGGTTATGGAACCTACCAATTATATTAATTGCCTTCCACGAATTTTGGGGGTAAGTTAAGGGCCCGTGATATATTTAATGGGCGTGCAGACCGAGGCTGGAGGACATTAATTTTATGTAGATTCTTGTCTCGAAGTGCATGCCCAAGGGTACATAGACTTTGAGATACACCATAAAGCGTGTCGATAGGTCGCTTAACAAAATTTCGAGAACTTTACACTCATTTTGCACGATTTTTCGCAAGGAATCCAACGGTGTACTCCGTTGTCTACATTTGAGCAACATCTAAAAATGTAATTGTAAAACACAAGTATTTGAGCATTAATAAAGAGCGTATCTATTAAAAGCAGACTTGGAGAGGTAGCCCAAATTGGGTGAACTCCGCTATCCAACTTATGTATGTGATTTCATTATTGTTGTTGATTTCATGCTCAATTATTTTTGCAAGTTATTTATCATTAAAGTGTATATGGTTAGATAAATATTTCACATGTAATTTTGCAATCAATCAAATGATCATTATTATTTCGAAGATCAAGTAGATGTTTATGTGTATTTAAAATAATCAACATATAAGGATTTTTTGGATCAACACAGGTGTGCATATGTTTTTACATGTAATTATTCACCCCAACATCTTGCCCATAAATGAGAATGAGATACTTCTCTTGTCTCACAATCTCAACAACAATTGGCTTACAAAGAGTGAAACATGTCACAAGTGGGATTTGGACTTGGGTGGGGAGGATAATATTTATCTTACCTAACCACATGAGTTAAACCCAATTGACTTGTGTGTATGTGGGGGGGCAGGTGGCATGGGGTGCGAGGGAGATCAATTTATTATCCTTTTTGTTTTCTTTTTTTTCTTTTGGTCTATGTAAGCATTATAGACGAGACATGCACTAGAATCGTTTCCATGTCTTTTCCATATTGGATTGCAAAATGTGCTTATCAACTTAAAAATTAAAAAAATATTTTTCTTAATATAAAATTGAAATATTAATATTATATTTTGAATTTTTTATTATAAGAAATCATAATTAGGTAGAAGGTATGTAATAATGGATACATATTTCTGAAAATGGTTGTTATCGTGAAACTTGTTTATTAATATTACTTGTCTTTAAAGCTTCTTTATCCATGTATCCTCTGACTTTGCAACTGTGTTTGGTTGAGAGTAACACATGTCATCACTAAATTCTTGCATTGACATATATCATCCATCCATTTGGTAATATTCATCACATCAAAGAGTACATTTATCATAAGGAACCAATTACCCTTGCTACAACACATGCTCCACATGAGTCCAACATGTATTAAACCACCCCCTTCCTTAATCAAGGCTTTGAACAAGATAACTAGAGAGCCACAATTCTCATAGCCATGTTTCTCATCATGTAGAACTATTATAGTTCCATGGAATTGAGATAATCCATATTGGAAAATATGGGTTGTGTTGTTTCTAGGTTAAATGTGCAATACATTGAGCAATGAGTTGCACAAGAATCAAACCGTGAGTTTGATTTCCCATTTTTCACATAAAAAAATGGCAATAAAAACATTAGGGGATATGAATTATTGTTTTTCTTATTGCTTTCTAGGGTTGATATCCAAATTCCAACCTTGCCAGTCCATTGGTTTGGTTTGGTCTGGTCAGTTTTCATTTTCTCATTGACGATGTTGAATATATGTCAATTATCAAATAATCCAACATGAGGATAGTACAAGTATCATGAAACTACCATGTATGTTGTTTATAACAGACACCATGGTCCACCTCCCTATTCTTATTTGCAACACACCAACCAATCATTGCTAATCATGCATCATGCATGATAACGTGATCGACTTCCTTAATATTGATCGACAAATGTTCTCTTCCCAATGATTATTCATATCGCTTGCATTAGAAGATGTCGAGGACCCAAGAATTTGTCCATGCTATTCGAAGCATAGACTAGCACAACCGCTAACTCGCGGTTGAGAACGCCGAAAGGTATCGGCTGAAAATCCGTGCCCCCAATATAAAACGTATGTGGTAATCCGTAATCCATCTGTGGTAATATGAAACGTTTGGCTGCACGGTTTAATCCCACTTAATCATTTAAACGTGGCATTTACATATCCTTACAGTAATTTTTTAATGTGATTAGGTAAATGTAAAAAAGTAAACATGTTAACGGATGCCTTGATAAATGAAAGAAAGTTATGAATAATAAATCTGACCCATTGATTTTGGAGGACGACTAAGAATATGCCAACATCTTCAATGCATAGCCATCAGATTAGGGTTTAAGGTTAAATAAGGTTAAAAGATCATTAATTGTGYCCATTGTCAATAGGTGTACGCCTTTCGGCGTAATAAGGCATTATTACTCAYGTGGAAAATCAACATTTCAATCCTTGCCAATGCCAAACCAAATCTAGTTTATTTTCATTTTATATTTATTTATTCTTAATTCTTAAATTATCTCTTAGTTTTTGGATTCTTTGATAAAGGAGACCGTTGCATGGATCATGAAGTTGATAAAGGTGGCTAATTATTTGAAATTTGTGGTTGTTTCATCGAATAATTTTTTGTGTTATTTCACGTATAAATGGGTAAACTTATTTCAAAGTGTGTGAGTTAATTTTAGGTTATTATTGTTATTTATGTGATGTATTATACCTTATTTATACATTAAAATTTCATTTTATATTAATAATTATTTTTATTATGTTTGTATGGTGTGTTGTGAATATTTTTTTTGACAGAAACTTAGAAAAATATATTAAAAGTGTGGATAAATCCATTGATTTACAAAAGAGGGGTCATTATAGGCCTTCGAGAAGTAGATACTTTGACATCTGGAGGTTTTGAAATAAAAATGATTTTCATGGTGCGTCCTCCTTCCCTAGCTAAACTACTGTGATTGTATTTCACCGAGTACATTCGATAAAAGATACCGTTGATACATATCGAAAAACAAAACATGACAACAAAAAATTTAAAGGGCTCAACTACTCGATTCCATTTTGATCTGTTGTTGCTCCAGAATTGCTTCTGGATGGGGCTCGTTAAGGTCTAGAATTTGATTCACTGAGACTGAATTTTCATTTTTTGATGCTCCTCGTTGGCCTTTTGGCTTGATTGGATGATGCTGCACTCCTTCAAGTTGGTCCAAACGTCATTTCATTGTCTCCATGCTGCTACATTGTTACTCAATATGGCTCCTTTGAGCATAGCTCCCATCTTGTAGTCTGGCTATCAGGTGCCTGTGCTGGGACATAGTTTTGAGTTCAAATGTCAGGGTGGAACCGAGAGCTCCCAACTGAATTCTCTCCCAACGAAAACCTATGCATTCTTCCTCAATTGAATTCTCGTCCAATTGTCCAGATTCCATGAAGAGGTCTTTACCACCATGTGTTAGCACCTAAAATTTTTAAGCGCCTTCATCATTTCATGCTTGTTTTTCTCTTTTCCTAGGTCTTTTGCTAATTGTCATAATCTTCAAATGCCTCATCAAGCCCTGACAAGCTTTTATTTGATCCATTTTAACCCATGAACCCTATGGTATTTGTCTTCTGACCTTTTTTTTTTAGCCTAAAATCCTATTTTTTGTGCCTCTTTATATTTTCAAATAAAAGCTATATTTTTATTTGTAAATTTTACCAAAAAGTGGTGTGTGCTCAAATGTCAACTTCTAATCCTAATCCTAAGTCACACTACATATCAAGCTATGCATATGCCAAAGACCACATTCAACACAAGCCCGATTCTTTTCCACTTGTCTCATTGAATATGCTATGAGAGCATTAACGAATATAAAGACAACAATATCTATTCCCTCGAGACATATGGGATATGTTCCATGAGTCATTTTTTAAAATAAATTGCAGGCTGCTAGGTGCCAAGTGATTGAGCAGGTGTTGAAGAACTAAATGAAGTCACAATATATATGATGGTGTTCCCAATTTCTCGCCCATTCCATCGTTTTCATGCATGGATGTGCAGAGGGGAGTGCGCTACGGATTTCACAGTACGCTGCCAAATTTCCTGGGCGCTGCGATTTCTGCACTGGGCGCTACCAAATCTCCTAGGTGCTGTAAATTTCACAGTGCGCTACCAACTCTCCTAGGCGCTACCAACTCTCTTGGGCGCTGTGGATTCCACAGTGCGCTACCAAAATTTTGGTAGAAACTAGATTTTACATAGAGGTATACATGGCTGGATGCTACCCATTCAACATGCCTATTTTGGAGGTCACGCTACTGAATCTCGCTACCAAATGACGCTACCAACAGGTACCAGGAATATAGGGGGGCCCGGATTATCATCTTAGTGAATGGCTAATGATGTGGAAGGTAGACAAAGATAACAACTGATAACATGA
>SNQJ01S0069185.1:8436-24406 GCA_010110895.2 Picea sitchensis | reverse complement strand
CCCCCCCCCTTATTAAAGGTAGAATGGTAAGGGGGGTCCAGAATCCAACCTTGACCATAGATCAATGTTCCCCAATCCAGGCCGTTGAGAGATGCGCGACTAATTCCAGACCCCCCCCGCCGCTTTAAAGGTAGAATGGCGAGGGGGCTCCAGAATCCAACCTTGACCGTAGATCTGGGCACGCAGAATCTGGCCGCTCAAATTTGCCCGCTGCTTAACGAAATGCGCATTTGCACCCCAAACTTAGGGTAAGTGGGTTTTTACCCCACTTCTTTGCATTTTCCATCCAAAGGGGCCTATCTTTTAGGAAAACACCCCCTTTATAAGAAATATCACTAACATTAGGCTCCATGGGGGATATAATCGTCCCTATGATGCTCTAAGAACTCATTTTGCAACTTCAGTGCCTTGCTGTTGGGCTATGGAGTCAAGCTCGAAACACCCTGCTGAAAATACAAGCCAAAAAGTAAAAGTAAAAGCAAAACAAAATAAACATACATGCTCAAAAATAGCTTATCTATGTACAATCCTAAACTAGTAAAATCCTTTAGATGGGGCTAGGTGAAAGCAAACTTCCACCATAGCCATTCAAACAACTTCCTGAATAGAATCTCATTCCTTCTGTCGATGATCACCAACAGATGGTGTAACCATGACAACAGAATGGTTACGCTCTTCAACTCCTCCTTACAGAATGAAGTTGAGATGAAATAGGGTGGCTCCAAATTGTGAAGGAAATACAACTCCATGTATTCCTTCACAGGCTCATAGGACCA
Organism: Picea sitchensis; assembly: GCA_010110895.2. NCBI lineage: Eukaryota > Viridiplantae > Streptophyta > Pinopsida > Pinales > Pinaceae > Picea > Picea sitchensis. The sequence goes on along the minus strand of SNQJ01S0069185.1, from coordinate 23,630 downwards.
GTGGCAAACTCCAGAAAATTGGTGACAAGAAGCCTCCTCTGCTACACAGTTGTTCACACATGGATGAATATCTCTGGTAAGCACAGGTGGGTGGACAACTGACGTAGGTTGTCTGATCTCAGGCGGTGGCTTCTCGCTGACTGGCTCTGGACATAAGACAAACTGCTCCTCTTGCTGCTCCTCTTCCAAATAATCATCAAAGTTGGGTGAGAACAAAACTCCTCCATTTTGCAAAAATGGAACTATCTCCCGATCCTCCATTTCGACCCCAAATGTAAACACATCATGGGAAATCTCGTGAAGAAAAAGAGAACCATCCATTTTCACCATCGCTTCCTCCTTTAAATCTGAGACAACAGGCTCATCAGGGGCAAAAACTAATGCAGCTATGAAATCTTCAATATCCTCTTCAAAAAAGCTGCCAAGAACATTTGCCTCAAGGACTGGAAAATCCTCTTCGTTGTCTTTAGATTCCAACTTTTCTAGTCGGCCAGAGAGAAACTTCATCAGTTTACTCAAAGCATCTTCTTCCTCCAGAATTCCATCCTTACAACCCTCATCATTACAACCTCCGTTAGACACAATCATATCTGGGAGGATTTCTTCTTCTTGGCTCTCCCACGGGTCAGATTCATAATGGCCATAAACAGGACCCGTGGGAAATCTCTTTTCCTCATCATGTTGCTTAGGAAGGCTGATTTCCTCGCCATGTCCTTCATTTGTGAACAGAGGAGAAGGCTTCGTAGTCTGCTCTTTACCAGAATGATCATCAAAGCTGAGTGAGCACAAAACTCCCCCATCTTGTAAAAAAGGAACGATCTCCCGATCCTTCAATTCAATCCCAAATGTAAATACGTCATGGGAAATATTGTGAAGGAAAAGAGAACAATCCTCTTCCACAATGGCTTCTTCCTTTAAATCTGAGACAACAGGCTCATCAGGGGCATAAACTAATGCAGCTATGAAATCTTTAATATCCTCTTCAAAAGAGCTGCCAAGAGCATCTGCTTCAAAGGATGGAAAATCCTCTGCACATCGTTCAGCTTCCCACCTGTCTAGTCTGGCAGCGAGAGATTTTATTTGTTCCATAACTCCGCCTGAAGCATCTTCTTCCTCCCTGGGATCTTCATTATCATCCATTGTAGAGATACCAAAAGCATCTTCTTCAAAGGCTGGAAAATCCGCTGCACATTGTTCAACTTCCCACCTGTCTAGTCTGGCAGTGATAGATTTTATCAGCTCCATAACTCCGCCCGAAACATCTTCTTCCTCCCGACATCCATCACTCTCATAACCTTCCTCTGATGCAGATGAATGGGGATGAGAGAGGACTGATTTCTGATCCAAGTCATCAGGATCATCCTCACGACCTACGTAAGAAGCAACTCTATCTTGTATACAGTTGTTGTATCCCTCACAACAGTTATGAAAAATTAACTCAGAGGGATAAAACTTCTGATAATAGGCAGTGAAAGCTGCATGAAATTCTGCGAGTGAAGAAACGCTAGCAGGGGGTAAAGAATGATACCATTTACGATCATCCCCTGCTAACGAGAACATGAACATTTTCAATAATACATCCTCATGATGTATCTCCCACTGATGCATGAGTTCATGAAACTAACAGAGATGCTGAGCAGGGTTGTCCTCTTCATGCTCTCTAAATATGGGCAAATAATTTCTCCATCCATTCGGAGAAGGGACAACATTAGGAAAACCAGGAATAGAAGAAAAATTAAAAGGAGCAAACCTACGAGCTAGGATTTTCTCTATTCTGAACCAACGAAGTCGCCAATCGATCTTTGAATCATGGAGTCGCCAGGTGAAAGATGTGCAACTTCGAATGTGACTGGGCTTTGTTCACCATCAAAGGTCAGATCCTAATGTTGTGTCCTCCCAGGAAACTTCTCAGGCTGAGAAAGCAGCTGCTGAAACCTTCTCGAGAAAGCTCCTCTGGGTCAGCTTTCAGGTGTGCTAAAGTAGCCACAGCCGAAACAGTGAAGTGGAAACATTGGAGTCGCCACAGTGGAACAATCTTCAAGGAATCTGATGCCTGATGCACCTTTAGAATCAGAGGCTCAATGTCGTTCAATCCTAGGGAAAATATTCAACTTCGTCCCCGACAACGGTGCCAAAAATGTTGGCATCAGAAGTCACTCCTGGATTGCAGCAGGAGCAGAGCCCGACGCCCATCAGTTTATGTCACTATTTGTTAAAAAGGGGGTGATCGAATGGAAGTAAACTCATAACAATATCGCTCACTCAGAAAACTGGGTTGGAACAACAAGGACATGTGAGGTCTTGATCTAACTTAAGCCAATAAAATTTGCATAGTGGTGAGTAAGTGAAAGAAGAGAAAGGGGAAAAGTCTCAGATATGAGATCCTCTCAGAGCAGAGAAACTTCAAAGTAAACCTCAAACGTTGTAGAACTAATACAATCAAACATGCATCATATAGCTACAACAACACTCGACTGGATCATCCATACCCGGGCTCTTAAGATTCAGAGGAAAAAGGAAAGGAGGAGGCTGGCCGCCATTAAACAAGAAATCTCAAAATATCATTCTATAACCAGAGAACCAGAGGCTTTGTTAAAGCTTTATAGTTGGGAGCTTTGCTCTACCATCGATCCCTTTTCAAAATGGCCAAAAGGCCTACATATACTTAAAACGTTCGTAGCAGGAACTTGCTCGGGTTTCCATGGCACGACGTCCAGGTCACTTCTGTCATACTGTGCATGCAATCTCTCTGCCATAGGCAACAGTTTACGTCGGGCCTTTGCTTGTCAGACTACCCATGCAGTCTAATGTCGCACGTGATATTTTTTCAGAGAGGATTGACATCCTGCCACTGTGCTTGTCCCTTCCTGGCCTTACATTTATGGAAGGAGACGACTTTCAACCACCATCAACTGCCTCAATAACTGCTTTCTCAGGATTAGGGAAGGCTTGGTCAACTCTGCACCTGCAGGACGTGGCAATCTCCCTTTGGATTCTACTGCTTCGTTGGATTGCCGGGAGGGGACCCATATGGCGGAAGTGGATGAGGGTCTGACGGGGGCGATGGCGTCAACGCTGTGAGGGTGAGACGAGAGGTGTTGAGGTGGAAACACCAGGTGGCGAAGAAACAAAGGCTGTGACACTAGATGATGCGGTGATGTGCCACAAAAAGGTGACAAGGAGGCCGCAATGCGACAAGTCTGGGAGTGAGGACACGACACAGGTGGAAGTGGATGGGAGAGAGAGAGAGAGGCACATGGCAGGAGGTGATAGGTGGGAGCGAGGAAATGGGAATAAGGTGGGCCAAGATGGCATTGAGTGGAAGATACATGGCGAAAGGCGGTAAGCGAAGGGATTCGGAGATGTGACAAGGAGGGGGCCGCTTTAAGCGACCAATTTCGGACCCCCCCCCTCTTATTAAAGGTAGAATGGCAAGGGGGGTCCGAAATCCAACCCATACCGTAGATCGATGTTCTCCAATCCAGGTTGTTGAGAGATGCGCGACTAATTCCGGACCCCCCCCCTTCGCTTTAAAGGTAGAACGGGGAGGGGGCTCCAGAATCCAACCTTGACCGTAGATCTGGGTGCACAGAATCTGGCCGCCCAGATTTTCCCGCTGCTTAACGAAACGCACATTTGCGCCCCAAACTTAGCGTAAGTGGGTTTTTACCCCACTTCTTTGCATTTTCCACCCAAAGGGGCCTATATTTTAGGAAAACACCCCCTTTACAAGAAATATCGCTAACACTAACCATCCTCTAATGGCTTCTATCTTCTCAGGATCAACTTCTATCCCTGCTGTTGATATTATATGCCCCAAGTAGTGAATCGTTTTTTGGTAAAAGATGCACTTACTTAGCTTAGCATATAATCTATGCTTTATTAAAACTTGCAACACCATTATTAAATGTTGCTCATGTTCCACTTCTAATTTAGAATAGACAAGTATATAATCTAAGAACACAATAAAAAACTTGTCCAGGCTGCTGGGGCATTTGATAGCCCAAATGGCACTTCTTTGAATTCATAATGCCCATATCTTGTTCTGAATGCTATCTTGCTGATGTCTTCTTCCCTTATCTTTACTTGATGATAGCCTGATCTCAGGTCAATATTTGAAAAGATTCTCACACCTTTCAACTAATCAAACAAATCATCAATTCTAGGTAAATGATACTTATTTTTTATGGTAACCTTATTAAGTTACCCGAAATCAATACACAACCTTAAGGTTCCATCCTTCTTCTTCACAAAAAGAACTGGGGCTCCCCAAGGTGACACACTTGGGCGTATATACCCATTTTTTAACAACTCTTCAAGTTGCATCTATAAATCCTTCAATTCTTGTGTACCCATCCTGTATGGTCTCTTGGACACTAGGGAAACTCATGGTACCAAATCAATAGAGAAATCAATGTCTCTCTTGGATGGCAATCCGAGAATTTCTCTAAAAACGTCTTCAAAATCCCTCCAGACCAAATGGTCTTCAATGTTTACCACTTTATCTTTGGTTGCCTCCTCCATATGGGTTGCAAACATTTGACATCCCTTCCTGAAGCTCTTCTTCAATTGCATAGCTGAAATCTCTCTAACAACTACAACTCTTGGAATGCCTTGAATCTTGCCTTTTTTCCCTTCCTCATTGAGACATGTGATGGTATTGTTGTAATAGTCTAGGACAACATGTTGCTTTTCCAACCAATCCATGCCAATTAGATAGTCATATGAACCCAATGGTATGATGTTTAAATATACCTTCGTGTTGAGTCCATTCATGTTTATTTGACAATCTTTAACCAACCCATTGATGTTTCTCTTAGCCCCCGTGGATAACTAAACTAACCAAGATTTCTTATGCTTACTTCTTTGCAAGTGAAATATTTCAACAATGTTAACATTTATGTAACTATGGCTAGCTCCAGAATCAATTAAAATTGCTATGGGATGGTTATCAATCTTACCTTCCTTTTCGATCATGGGGTATTTATATTCTGCCTGCTTTTTGTCCAAGGATGCATAAATCCTTAGCATACTTCTTCCCACGTCTTCCACTATTTCATCCTCCTAAATGTTGTGGACAATCATCATTCTTTCTCCTTTATGAGAGCAGTCCTTATATAAGTGATTCCCTTCAGATCCCCAACATTGAACATGCTGCTGCCTTGGCCTTTTTCCAAATGAATCTGCATTCTTTTGATCATTTTGGGTTGCCTGGCCTTGCTGATTTGCTTGGGAGTTATTTCTGAAAAAGGATGGCTTAAAACCTGTCTGCCTTTGATCCTTTTTCCCTTTCATCTTGTCAGTCCAAGCCTTTTGGAACACTGGCCTTCCTTTGCTTTTCTCATAAAGGTGCCTTGCTTTCTTTATGGTTTCTTCCAAGGTATTGGGCTTTACTCTTGTCACTATAGAAGGAGGGTAACCCACTTAGAAACCTATGGATTTTAACTTTCTCATCCTTGATGAAGTCAACATATTTCAACAATTCAAATAACCGCTTCGCATATTCCTCCATTGTCATGGTTCCCAACTTGAGTTCAAAGAACTCTTTCATCTTTCTCTCATAGTAATGTTGAGGAAAATATTTCTCTTGGAAATATCCTTTGAATTGCCTCCATGAGATCCTTTTCTCATCGAGGTTTTTGGCTCGCTTAAGTTGATCCCACCACATGGTTGCCTTTTCTTGCAAGTGGTAGGTGGAAATCCTAGCTTCTACCTGGGATGGATAGTCATGCAGCTGGAAATATATCTTCATTTCCAACAACCAAACCTATGCCTCTTCTCCTTTCTTGTGCTCACCATTGAAAGTAGGTGGCTTGATTTTCCTGAGTTCGCCTTGCAATATTTCTACCTCATACCTTCTTCTTTACCTCCGAACAAGAGACACATTTGGGCTGCTCCCTAGCCCTGAGCTTGCATGAGTTCTCCTAGTGGATTGCCTTGGATAATGATGGTGCCTGCTCGTGCTTCTTGAATGCCCATCATTTCCATGATCATTCCTTTTGTTACAGGCTCTTGATGATGATACTTGTCTAGCACTAGCTGCTTGCTTGGTGCCAGAATCCTTGTTAAATTGTTTATGCAACATATTTAAGCTCAAAAGTATCTCTTCTTGAGCCTTTATAATCCTTTCATTATCATCCCTGTAACTCTGCACTTACCTATGCAGAATTCTCATAGTGACATGCTTTTTCCTATCTCTTCTTCCATTTGAATCTATCTCAACATTTCCCATGCTGACATGCAGACCTATGAATTCTTCCTCATGACTGTAAGATCCTTGAGCATCTTCCATAACTCGAGTCCTCATATAGGAGCTAAAGTTTCTTTCTATACTTCTGATTTTGCAAGAAATGTGCATGTAATAATCACTGTTAGAACATGCATATTATAACCATTTATTAATTGGAACACATGTTGTTTCCTTATCAATTTATGCAGAACGCGTTTCATTGTTCACATTGTGATTCCCTAGATGCATTTCTCTATGAAATAACTTTCCAACGATTTTAATCTTTCCTGAAATCGAGATCTGGCTTGAAAGTTAAAGCCTTTCGAAGTTTTTCGGGGCGCCTTTGGCCAATGGCCATCTCCTTCTCCACGTGGAATCTACGTAGCTTCACCTCTCTCACGCCATCTGTCATGACACAATCGTGACCTGGGTTGTCATCCCATGACAATGATGTGGCTGCTAAATGCAGGGGAAAATCTCTCGGTTTTCGCGAATACCGGGCCTTCGGTCCTCCATCGTTCTTGTACAGGCTACAACATCTCTGGAGACCCGAAATCCCGAATTCTTCTCTCACTCCAAAAACCATGGTGGATCGATCCACCTTCAGACCCAATGGTATTGATAAAAAACGCACGACCTCCTGATAATTAACGCCCTTACAACTTCACATTGTGCTTTCTCTCTCCTCCGTTGGCCTATCTTAATGGATTCATAGTGTATCTAAGTCATATTTCTTCTTCATACCTTCCATGAACCCACCACCAACACTTAGTTTCTTTTTCCTTTGCGGACTTGCGGACTCATAAACTTGTAACTTTCCTTTCAAAAGTTCGTCTGAAAAGTCTCAACACTTAACCACTTTTCCTCTTTTGCGGACTCGTGGACTCACAGAATCATAATAAGTCCCAACACTTAGCCATCTTTCTATCTTTGCGGACTTGCAGATTCATAGACTCATAATAAGTCCCAACACTTAACCAATTTTCCATCTTTGCGTACTTGGAGACTCATAATATTGTAACCTTCCTTTCATAAGTTCGTCCGAAAAGTCTCAACTCTTAACCATTTTTCCACTTTTGCGGACTCGCGGGATCATAATAGGTCCCAACACTTAGCCATTTTTCTATCTTTTCGAACTCACAGACTCATAATAAGTCCCAACACTTAGGCATATTTCCATCTTTTAGCCATTTTTCTATCTTTTCGGACTCGCAGACTCATTATAAGTCCCAACACTTAGGCATTTTCCGATCTTTGCAGACTCACGAACTCATAAAACAAATTTCCAAGATCTTACTGCAGTCTCATGGGATTGATAGTTGGTTTGCCACATGGCTCCATATCACCTGCCAACTGTAATCCCGTCCAACATGTACCTGCCACCATGGCAACATATGTCTTTCTTCTACCACGCCAGTTGACACGTGGACTCCACGCCATGCCAACGTCATCGTTTGGAGAAATACCCAATTTTTTACGATTTGCTTATGTTCAAAATGTGAAGCTCAATTATTCACATTACCCATGAAATTTCTCTCAATCTTATTGTCGTAAATTCAACAAACAAATTTCAGACATCCTTTTTCCGACATTATGCCAAACAGTTTGTGTGCATAGTCTGCAATTTTCACTTCTGCATTCCACTAATTGGCCCATCTAGGCTCAATGTTGAAAACTGGGCTCTGATACCACTTTGTAATGTACCCAACCACCCAAGCTGGACCATATCACACAAAAAATATCTCTTTAACAACTCTGATACCATTTTAGTAACGTACCTAGCCTCCAACTAGGAAAAAATACATGCAAAATACACATAACACAAAATTTTTGCTAATTAAAACAATTCTTTTACTGTTATCCATTTTCCTATAGCTTACAACTATAATTTATAATAGATTTAGCGACGGGTTATAACCATAAAACATATGCATCTGAAGCATGCTAATAATCAACATGAGATACAACTAAACCGTTCATTGCAACAACATATAATTCATTCTCATTCACACAGAGTTCATGCACAACAATAACACATGTAAATAAATTAGTTCAAGATAAAACACTTATATTTAAATAAGAATCCTGCAACTAGCTGCTTGTGACAGACGTTCCACCCAACCGTAGACTGACTGTTCCAAATATCAACAGTCAGTCACCCCCAAGATGAGGCTAGAAATCCACAAAAGAGGGTGGTCTCTCACAATTAGCTCACAACTCATAAATGTCTCAACCCAACTGATATTCTCCTACAACTATAATGATTTTCCACCAGCTCTCTTCCTCTTGACCCACCTAACCCAAGGAATGCACCATTCGTTTATCAGGGATAACCCAAGGGATGTATCATCCATTTATCAAGGCTAACCCAATGAATGAACCATTATTTTATCAAGGTATCTCTGGCACAAGTAACTAGGAATCTCTCAGCGGAGATCTCAAGGGAAATTGCTGCTAGGAATACTATCAACAAACCAACAACAACCAATTGTTGTTTCAGTGCAACTCACCCATGAGTTCACTCTTTAGGCATGACAACCTGGCTCTTCAGTCTTCTAGCTCCACTTCGCTCCAATTGCACTCCATCTTTCTCTAGAATTATCCCTTCACGGATGCATCAACCTCAGGCTCTATTTTCCTTCCCTCCCCCTTGGTTCTCATGCACTCACTTAACTAACTAACAACTGCTGTTCCAACCCATATGAATTTCCTCTCTTTGGATTGTCTTTCTTGACTCACACTCTTCCCAAAGATGATTGTACTCAACCCCCATGTGCCCAATGAATTTGGGATGTGATCACTCACACCCACCCTCTTACATGTATTCAATGATTGTATTTGGGAACACTCAATTAGAAATGAGAAGGTTCATATACAAATAACAAATTTAATAAAAATGGGTTTTATTAATATACATGGGTATTTCCCCCCTTGGACCCCTCTTGGCCATTATCCTAGACACTCCCCTCTCTTGTGGATTAATTCAACCCCCATCTCTTTTCCATGTCCACTTTAACAGCTGGTATCACATTTTTATTAATAAGACAAATAAATATAGTTCACATATTACATCACTTGGCCGTAGCCACATATTATATCTACATAAGCATTAATTAAACTGGGGATTATAATGGGAATGTTACAATTCTAACTCAAAGACATATGCAAATACTAATCGTCTAACTCCCTAACGCATTAACCAACAAACATTGAATTGCTCTTTTTGTTAGCTTAGTTTGTGTGAATTGTATTTTGGTAGGAGAAATTCATAGTGTGGCATCAAGTTTCCATATTCTATGGATTTCCTTCTAGGGAATTAGTAGTGAATAATGATATAGATCCAACCATAAAATGTAGCCAAATAGAGGTTATCAAGGCCGAGAGAACAAGATGCATTGAATTTCCTTGGAAATATTTTGCATTGCATTATTATAAATCTTAGTACATTCATTATTTACAAGGTCAAAACTTAATTTGTGGTAGCAAGTTCTCTTTTACCAAGGTCTCTAGCCCACAACTCTAGTTGATGATAAATTTATTATATATCAATAATAATATAAATAGAGCCCTAGTTTGACAATTACCATTGTGGCTTTGTGTAAAATGGAAATCATTGACATGCCTATAATGGATTCATATTTGACAATTAATATATAACATTAAAAGACATACATTGGCCATTAATCTATAATCTATAACGTTAAAAGGAATGAGAAGAATAAATCTTGAAGGAATTGGAATAATGTCATATCTACCTTATTTTAGTAAAGTGATATCACTAATAATGTAGGTGTTGAAGCAACCATTGAATTGAACTCCTTAACTAGTCTTTTTCTTATATTAGTTTGCGTGAAGTGTATTTTTGTATGAGAAATTTGCAATGTGGCATCCAATTACCATATTTTGTGTTATGTCTTTCAATAGAATTATTAGTGAAGAGTAATATAGATCTAGCTAAATACAACTAGAGAGAGGTTAACAAGGTTGGGAGAACATGCCACATTTAGTATCCTTCCAAATAAATTGCATTGCACTATTGAAAATCTCACTACATTTATTATTTACAAGGAAAAATTGATTCACGACACCAATCTCCTTTGTCGAAGTCTTTGGCCCATAGCTCCATGGCGGGATTTTATCCTACAATGCAAGGTTGCAACAAAGGGTTTCCTGTTATCCTTTGTGTTAGTGGAGTTTTGGTCATGTGTTCAACTCCCTACTCTAGTAGAGTCACGACAAAGTCTGAACAAAGTGATTCTTGTGCCTTTTAGTTGGTAGGCATAAAATTCCCATTGATAACTAGCCTATATAATTAATCTAAAATATACATGGNAATATAAATAGAGCCCTAGTTTGACAATTACCATTGTGGCTTTGTGTAAAATGGAAATCATTGACATGCCTATAATGGATTCATATTTGACAATTAATATATAACATTAAAAGACATACATTGGCCATTAATCTATAATCTATAACGTTAAAAGGAATGAGAAGAATAAATCTTGAAGGAATTGGAATAATGTCATATCTACCTTATTTTAGTAAAGTGATATCACTAATAATGTAGGTGTTGAAGCAACCATTGAATTGAACTCCTTAACTAGTCTTTTTCTTATATTAGTTTGCGTGAAGTGTATTTTTGTATGAGAAATTTGCAATGTGGCATCCAATTACCATATTTTGTGTTATGTCTTTCAATAGAATTATTAGTGAAGAGTAATATAGATCTAGCTAAATACAACTAGAGAGAGGTTAACAAGGTTGGGAGAACATGCCACATTTAGTATCCTTCCAAATAAATTGCATTGCACTATTGAAAATCTCACTACATTTATTATTTACAAGGAAAAATTGATTCACGACACCAATCTCCTTTGTCGAAGTCTTTGGCCCATAGCTCCATGGCGGGATTTTATCCTACAATGCAAGGTTGCAACAAAGGGTTTCCTGTTATCCTTTGTGTTAGTGGAGTTTTGGTCATGTGTTCAACTCCCTACTCTAGTAGAGTCACGACAAAGTCTGAACAAAGTGATTCTTGTGCCTTTTAGTTGGTAGGCATAAAATTCCCATTGATAACTAGCCTATATAATTAATCTAAAATATACATGGGATACCTAGTGGTAATGCTAGTACTCCTTAACTAGTAGGTACCTTTTCCTCTACAACAACCTCCCCTTCAATGGTACCAAAATCCACAAAGGGAAGGGGAGGGAAAACTACTACAATGGGAATTCCAACAATCAATGTGTTCTTTACCTAAAAAAAACCTTACTCATTAGTAGAAACATAGTGGAGTGAGTAGTGGAAGAGAGTCCAATGTTAATCTTGCTCCTAGTATGGAACAATAGAAACAACCCAATGTTGTGTCATCTTCAAAGATAAATTGCGAACATATGCACCCAAACATGGCACCATCAACCATTATCAAGAATAGGAACCAACATTCAATATGTTGTAACAATGGATCCAAGAACATTATGAGAATGGTGGCCTAATTGCTTGTTGGTGGTCCATACTGGCACCACATTAGTCAAGAAAAAAGTCAACAATGATGATTAAGCTAATTAGGCATTTCTCAGAAAAATTAGCATTTGTTTTTTTGTTTTATCTCTCTAAGAAGAATCATTCTAGACAAGAAGAAAGTGATATGAAAAAACGATAGCCTCCTTTTTCAATGCCTTCAATGCACTATAGGTGACAAACATGGCACCACCAACATAAAATTTGACCTTGTTAGGGACTTAGAGGATGGTTTTGACCAACATAGGGATAGCTAGAGCATCATTGCCTCACTTCATGAATCATTTATGTGCGATTAATGGAATTCACATACCCTCCAATAACCTCTACCAAGTCGCGACACTCTGATTTCAATGCAACTTTGAACAAGATAATAAATTTTGGAGAAGACATAGCTTTCTAGGATGAGGCTTGTGCCCCAAGAAAATTTTGGGAAAAGTCAACTTGTCAAAAATGAGTTGGTCACAAGTTTGGGAAGAGTGAACTTACCAAACAATTCATTTCACATAAATAAAAAATATTAAATTGAGTTTATTGTACAAAAAAAATTCACTGTTCACATAAAACTTTAAGACAATGATAAAAATTGAGATGCATGAAAGTATAAAGTAGAAGGTTCAAATAAAGAGATAGAATTTCATCCATTACATATTTTCTTTGATAGTGGAGTTTAGGTTATTATAGGTGGAGATTGGAAACATGGAATTTCTACATACTCACTTGTCTCCAATTTTGACCTAAAATATGAGGCAAAACAAAAATGTGACAATTTGATGCTTCCTTCAAACATACTTTTTAGACTTGAACAAATGCATAAGATACTATCACATGAAGAGAAAATAAAATATTTCTAAACACAATGCTACAAACAATGATGATCTCAATGAGAGAATCATCAAGAAAGCCTATTTAAAATTGATTTTACTATCATGGTAGGAGATTCTCCAAGAATTGGTTAGGTAGAGCTGTTGTTTCCAAGGTCCCATGGACCACTTTTCCTCGTTAGACCTCTATTCGAGGTCAATTGTTTTGGGGAGAAAGGAGGTGGTAGTTGCATACCTTTGAACTTGGGAGGCATGCCACTAAATTTGAGTACACAACCTACAAGCTAAGAGACAAGGTTTTCATGGAGGATTTTGTCTATTAGATTGGGATGGAGGAAGGAGTTTGTTGGTCATAGGCATGGAAAAAACCCTAGTTTGGCGACCCCACATTCAATATTGTCATGGATGATGAAGAAGTGTATTTTGTGGATTACTCTGATGTCCATACATCAGGGGTCAACACATTTGAATATTTAGGATCTCTCTTGATATGAGAGCATGATGGGGTTATCCCTAGTGAAGGTGAAGAAAATGATGTCGGGGGTTACGATTTTGGTGAATCCAAACCTTTGGGTAAGGGGGTTTCGGTGGGTAGGCCAGATCAGGAACAAGAGCAGGAGAAAGGAACTAGTTTGAGATATGACAAGAAAGTAAGCACAATTAGGACTTATGTTAGAGAAGAAGTGATTAATAATGGAAGTGTGGGTGAGGACCATCATGGAACATTTAATGATAGCCAGGCCCAAGGAAATACATTGGCCAAGGTTCCAATGGGGGTTACATTTTGTAACATTTCTTTCTCCATTGATAAGTTTGATAAGAAAGATGACCCTAAAATATCTTTTGAGAAGCAACATGATGGTCAAAGGAGGGGATGTAGTGAGGTTCCACAGGTTTCCAAGAGCTCGATAGGGGGAAAGAGAGCACCTTCTGGTGAATACATTATAGAAGGGAATACTAGCAGAAAAAAACCTTGCAAGGTCATAAAGAGGAAATTGAAAGGAACTCAAATGGTAGTGGGCGAAGATGTAAAGGTCTAGCATATCATGCAATTTATGGGAAGAGTTTAGTGGGAAAGTTCATGGGAAGGAAAATTGGTGTGGATACACTAAATTCATGGATGTAGTCATAGTGGAGCCCAATTCCAGGTTACATGCCCTCCTTTAACATATTAACTAGAGATTTGATTAGTTTTATATTCTGCTCGTAGAAGGATGTTGATTCCATTTTAGGCGGAAAATGGTTTTGGGGTTTTGCTTACCTATCGTTGAAGCCATGGCATCCATTTCAACCCATGCTCCAAGGTGGATTCTAGAATTCCTATATGGGTAAAATTTATGGGGCTACCTATAGAATTATGGGTAGATGATTTCATCTGGGGCTTGGATAACTTATTATGAACTTCAATATTTATTGTTCTTGCCCACAAATCTAGTGTTCATGGGTTGGTTGCTAAGGTTCTTACAAATATTGATACTAGATGAGGTCTCATTGAAAGCCTTGAAATAGTTGTTGGCAATTTTCTACACACCTAGGTTATTGATTATTCAAATATTCTCTTTAGATGTTCCAAATTCCATATCTATGGCCACCTTGACGCTGATTGTTCTCGACCATTGGTTCACCATTTCTAGAAGAAGAAATCATGATCTTTAGATAGTCATAATCTAGAGGAGGAGTGGAAGTCCGACAAAGGTGTCGGGGATACAAATATGGTAGTGAAAGAGTCAATTGACTTAGAAGAAAATGAATCCTCTAAGCTAAGGATCTCCCTTTTGAAGGGTGATGCTAAGGGTGTTGTGATTACTACTTTTGGGGTCATTAAAGGTGCAACAGAGAAAGGTATAATGTAGGAGAACTTTTCCAAGACATGAGTAGTCCAACCTTTACTGCTATTTGAATATGCACATAAGAATTTTGGATCTGGTCCAACAAAGTCACAACATCAAGAAGAAGAGGTAGGGATAAAGGCTAAGTCCACTCCTAAATGTGTGAACACTTATGCAAATTCAATTATTATTTTATCAGAATAGTGGCCGCTTCTTGTTGAGGCGACTCTTAAATCCAAATGTTGCAGGAAGGGTAATACTAGAGGGAACGGGAGTTTTTCCACCTCTGAGATGTTGGAGGAAAGGGGGATCGACTCCTCTCGGCTTCTCCAAACACACATATATCTTTGCTTAAACTAGGGGGAAATTCACTGCATATACTAGATGGCGAAAAAACATCTATGGAAGCCAAAGGCCAAGGTCACTATGATTTTCAATCCAAATCCCATGATGCAGTAGGGTTTGTTTTATGGGAAGGATTGGGTTAGATCCTATTAAGGAGTCTAGCTTTGGGATTGTGGGAAGGAAATCATACTTACACCATGCTCAGGAAACAACTAAGTTGGAAATACAAGAAGGTAAGAAAATGTTAATTACTAGGGTACTTAGAGGCCAATCCCACAAGAGTGGTTTAAAATGACAATTTTGTTGGAGTTACTTCACACACACCTAGGATTTATTTTTCCAAAGGTTATTCCTTGTTTATTAGTCATAATTAGTCATTATCCAGTCTCCTATATTTTAGGGGAGAATATTCCACCTGGAGAATATTCTCTTTCAGTTGACACT
>SNQJ01S0069184.1:44311-54799 GCA_010110895.2 Picea sitchensis | reverse complement strand
CATCCCTCTTTAGTTAGTAAATTCAATATCTAAAACTTAAGGAAGGTGTCATGTTCTGTCATGTTTTGTTCTAGATCCAGGTGGATCTAGGGAGATCGGTTTGTGTCTGCACTTACGGATTAATCCTGAAACACTATGGAGAGCCCTAAAAACGTTGTTTAGGGCCTCAAAACGGCCTCGAAAGTTCAAGACCCAAAATCTAGGAAAAAACTATGAAACTGAAAAACAACCAAGATGAGCTAGTTGGAATAGGTGGGTGGCCACTGATATCCACCTGGATAAACATAACTTTAAATATGTAATATACCTGGTGTATTTTCTCACAGATCTCCAGAATTTCCTCAACTTCAACAACAAGAGAATAACATCTTAATCAAACTTTACCTTAGTCTCACGGGACTACTTTTTGTATTAGTCACAAACCCTAACTTTCAACAAGAATAACTCTGTACCTGTAATGAATAAATGTTTGAAACTTGTACCAAATATTATTCAATAATGTATCTACAATTCCTCTAATTGTAACTACTTGTGACATCCCATAAAAGAACTTATAGCAAAACTAGCACACCTTGTTGAATTTTGTCTTATTCTGGAGAGAGAACGTGTAGAGAATGCCACGCATGGAATATTCGATATCTATATCTGAAAATAATACAAAACATACTATGGACTGTAATATATCCAATGCATTTGGCCTTACTGAATTTGGATCATCTATGAAGAAGTTATGACTGTTTTACCTACAATACATGCTTGAGATGAGTTACAAGACTAGCCAAAACCCCTATTTTGCATAGAGTGTATCTCAAAAAATACAACGACCCAGAAGTGTAAAGATTTACCACATGTAACTTGACATGTCTTCTCAACCGCCTAAACTTTTTTCTATCCAAATCATTCTATAAAAATAGTTACAGTGAAAAAGGTAATGTGACCTTTAAATAAAATACCTTAGAACATATCATCACAAGACTTCATCCTCCCTTGGAATTTATCCCTTATGTACTTCATCTTCCCTCTTAAATTCTCCTCACATATCATTGGTTACCTCATATAAGAATCACTTACTCACATAGAATATATTCAATAGAGAGTGTGTGTGAATGTACTTATGAGTGACTTCTTGAGGTGGATATATACTTTTTCTAAGTAACCTATTTCCTTAACTTTAGGGATTCTTGAAATTTCTTGTTACAAACACTTTACCCATTCATTAATGACTTGCAACCAATTAGAGGATTATTAACCCATATTTTAACCAACTAGGGGCTTCTTAACCCATCTTTGGGAATTCCAACTTCATGACCTCATAACTCCTCAAATGTGAGGAATCACGTGGTGTACCACCTATCATCGGAAATTCCATAACAAGGACTATCCATATATGAGTGTCTTACCTACATTTACACTGTCCTTCATGTACATATTCCTCAACCAACTTCAGGTATAGTAACCACACCTCCTGGGCTTCATGTAGACTTCATCAAATTCACCCAACACATCTGGTGACATCAACCACTCCATCAATGAAAACTAACTCATCATCAATCTCAACCATATCTCTAGGGATTATAGACTTATTCAAGGGTTGAAATCAATCTCTAAGGTTTGACATCAATGAAAAACAAATGTCGAACAAATAAAAATCAGTGAGAGCACTCAATGCATGAGTGATCTCTGAAGTACTTATGAATAACTCCATCGCAACTTGGGAGGGAATGTGATCAAGGAATGAATCATCCAAAACCAAGTTCTTTGTCCCAAATCACAATGGCATTAATCTAAATCATGTGAATAAATTAGTTGAGGTGGAGCAAGGTAGAGATCGTCTGATGACTGGTCATTTATGTAGACCATTAACATACCTTAGGGAATCCACCGATGATTAAGATGAACCCTAAGATACCTAGTACAATATAACAAGTGTGAATAGATGAGTTGAATTAGAACACTCTTAGATTCATTGAACAAGATCCAATGATGTAAATCCACTACTAAAATGCAAGGAATCTTTCCACTGATGCCTCTAAGTCCCAAGGTACTAACTGGTTTCTAGATTTCAAACCTGGATATTGATATGGAGTCGACAAGATGAAATACATTGAAAAAGGGTCTTGATGTATCCCCCATCAATAAAAAAGAAACATATAAAGGTAGATGGTGTGAAGAGAATAATAGTATAGAACAAATGACTCTGGGATGGATAGGATGAATGGAATAAAGGACTCAAATTGGCCAACACGGGCTAACTTCTCTTGAACAAAACAACACGACAAATGACATGAATTGGCAACATTGACTCGTTAATGACCAAAACACTCTCTATGGATGACTGGAAGAGAAATCAGTCGATGAATTTCAAGAACTCATGGAGATGGTAATGACTTAGAGGAAATATATAACCCGATTGTTGGACATATATGAAAAACATGTATATTTTTCAAGGGTGACTTAATAGATGACTACCATTTGGTAAGATGGCTATATGGAAAAAAACCCCACTCTTTTTCCTTCTTTCATTTTTAACGAGTGCGAAATAAAATAAAAGTATGCTCGATATTCTCACCCATGGATTTATATGCGAGCCTAGGGTAAAGAATAGTGCTCATTTTGTCATTTCATATTTATAGAGTCTGAAAAGACAAAGAAGAATCCAAGGGTGTTATTTTTCATAAATTTAGTCTCTCAAGTCCAAAAAAGGATAAAATAATACAAGGGAGAACTTTTCTAGCCAAGGTGGACTAGAGTAATCCTTTTTCATAATTATTCCATCCAGTATGAAAAGGGGTAAACTTACAATGAATAGACATCCTTTCATATCTATTTAATGAGTGTGAAATAAAACAATCTCACTCGACAATCTTTTCATGTTTAGGGAGTTTGAAGAGAGCTTAAAGTAGACCCCAGGGTGTACCTTTGTCATGGTTGGTTACCAATCACGACAAAGTTGTAATAGTAACCTATACTGGAGAGAACAAGTGGTATGTGATGAAGTTCCAAGTGCATGGAACATGACTGAAGAAATGGACTGCAACAAGACATGGAAAATGCAACAAGACATGGAAAATGATGACCACTGATATCAATAGTTCTCAACCAGGGGTGTTGAAAATGGAAGCAATTAGGTGGATACAAGTCAATTATGGCAGCGATGCAATAAGCAATGGAATAAAATGGTGTCGAAGCAATGAGCAACAAGTTGGAAGTGACAATAAAATAAGACCAGTTAAACAACAGAAATGGTGGGAACCTAAGGTATAGCGTTGGAAATATGAACGGTTAATAATGCAAAGAGGGAAATGGAGGGAAAAACCTCTCTGTATATGCTAGTTTAGAGACATGTACCTTCACTAGTACATTTGGGTCATTTTCCGATGGCATGTTCATAGAAATTTCCACTTTATATTGTCGGAGGAATGACAAACATCAAACCCCCTCAAATTTCGTTTCACATGATGTCGTTATACCGATGATACATATATTTTATCTTGTGCGACATTTCTAGAGGAAACATGTCATATCTACTTTCACTGTCCAATCCCACTATGGATGTCGCAACCACGATGCCAGAAAATATCACCTGCGATGCCACAAACCATCTCAAAATAGATGTCCATTGATTCGAACATGCGACATCGTAGGACCCATAGTGGACGTCGCAAGACCTAAGAGGGACATATATCTATGAAATTTATGGTATATCAGTGACAAGGGGGACGTTGCATGGTATGTTGAAAGATAAACTTTTTACTACTAACAAGGGGTCTATATCTCCGACGTTTACGCTATATCATTGATGGGAGGGACGTCAGAAGACTGGTGACCTGTTGGTATTTGAAAAAAATATATATATAGGATAAGAGGATAAGAATAATCTTGGTGTCATGGGCTTGGACTTGTTATTGATCCACTTTGATGTATGGTTTATTTATGCTCTTCAATTGTTTGTTAATGTCATTGTAGATTCTTCTTGTTGTCATTCTCTTATAAAGGATTAGTAATGAATTCATTCACCTAGAAGTAAAGAAATGTGACGAGGCTCTCCCTTTGGCTTTATTTCGTGTTTTATTTAAGCACTTGTTCTCCTTTCTTATATCATTTAAGTTGCATCTTTGGAGGCACATTTCAGCCATAAAACAATTCCTTTATAATTTGATTGATGAGTGGAAATCTTAGCCCTCAAAGACTAGTTTTATCAATAGATTTCCAGAAAACACTTAAGGTTTAGTTGCATCATATTAGGCCCTTTTTACCTTTTTACCTTGCCTTAAAGATGAATTGATCAAATAGTTTCGTCATCTATTATTTGGTGGAATATGGTAAATAATCCTTTTTTACCATATGACCTAATTCAAAGTAGTTGTTTGTGACATACTTCTTCTCTCGTTTATCCAATGCCCTATGAATCAATTACCCCATGATTGATAGGCACTAGTTTCCTTCCATCTCTTTTTATTCCTTGTTTTTATCCTTCATTTATATATATTGTCCTTATCCCATTTTCATTTCCATACCATTTCATATACTACAAAAACCATGCATTGTTTTAAGGCTTACTCTTCCTATGTCACCTAAGAACCCCACTCCATAGCCTTATCAATATTATTTTTAAGGATTAGCCAATGTCATCAAAATTGGAGGGTGTTGACTTGAGAAATAAGGTGGATGGACTTGTATATATAGGTAGCACCAAGCACTAGTACTGAATCTTGATATCCCTAATGGATCGAGGGAGAGGCAAAGGCCGACATCGAAGGAAAATTTTGTTATTAATGATGAGGACCCCAATATAGGTGTTGGAAGCAGTCTGAGTCGGAGAAAAGTCTATTTTTGGAAGAAAGAATGCAAGAGGAAAGCGACAACTGGAAGGAAAGGAAGCATGCACGCATGCATGGAAGACCTAATGACATTAGGGTTAGGGTTTTTATAATACATTGTAAAGGTTGGTGAGCCAAAAATATAAATAAGTAGTACTAAGAAGACAACGAGGGAACACACGAGAGAGAGATAGAGGAGAAGAGAGGTTGAGACACAAAGGGATCAGAGAGAGAGAGAGAGGGAATATTGTAAGAACTCTATGAATCCTTAAGCTGGTGAGAAAAGGAGGGAATGAGTGACTCGATCCCGAGGATTATATCGCAGGCTGAGGATCCTGGTGCGATCTAGTTAGTCTCATAGGGATATAGGAGCTACTGAGGAGAGTAAGAACCAAGAATGTAAACAAATGTGGTGTGATATATTTATGAACCATAATAAAATACTAAGAGATAGATCTTTGTGGATGTACCCCAGGAGGGGGTGAACCACGGTAAATCATGTGTTATGTGGAATAATTATTATTTATGTCTTTGATGTCAATAGTTATATCTTAGATGAATGTCTTGATGAAGTAGTTAGATTTGTTGATTTGCATGCATGAATAAATAATGGTAGAATAGCTAAGAGAGATGAATGATATATTCATTGACTAAAGATCACATAGTACAAATATCATATCCCCACTCATTCCTAGGATGCAAGCACCTGAGCGTTGCAGCCACCCATAGAACTATCTTCGGTGAGACTACGCAGTGCACTCTGTGTACTGAATTTCCTTTTGGTTTACCAGGAGGGCCTATATTTTTAGAGGATTTGTTGGAACCCCAGTAGACTTGAACCTGGGTCAACTCATGTTAAAGGTATAACTAAGATAATCAACCAAAAAATGGTTCTGTTGGTGGATGATTGGAAGAACATTGAATTGAGCATATGAGATCTACATAATACAGGATCGGATGACATAAAAGTAAGAGAATGCACCTCTAGAAGGGGATGTTGAGACCGTGGAATCCCACAAAGGAAGAGATCGAAAGCTGGCTGAAGAAAATGGAGCTAGATTTTGTGCAGAAATATAACAAAAACCCTAGAGTAACACTGTGCAAATATCTTGAGAAATATGTGTTTATCGGTATGCATGAAGTATTTTTCTATGATTTCCCACATGTATTCTAGGAGTATATATTAAGGTTGAAAGACAACCACACAAAAAATCAGATCCAACATTGAGAGTGGAACTTAGTTCAGATCACGCAATTACAATAGGTGAATAACAAATTCACCTGTGCAGTAGATTTTTGGTTGGACAGTGTTGTAGCATGCTTTATAACAGAATTTGCAGTAGATATCGTGAATTTGTACATTGCACTAGAGAAATATTTTCTATGCAGCCCTCGAGGAAGGTATATTAGATCGTTGTATACTTCTATTAAGATATTTCTATATAACAAAGTTGTAATGACAAATGGATTTAGACAATTAAACTTCCCTACATGCATGGGGGAAGGGTGGAAGCACTGATAGGAAAAGGAGAAATGGAAGGAGAAGTGGATAAAGGAAAAGAGGAATCCTTGGACCCAATAACGATGGACGAAGACCAGATCAAGCAGATCATGGAGAAAACTGGAAAGATGTGCAGAGGAGTACCCTACCATATAAGGTGAACACCAAGAAGACAGCCACAGCCACGAGAGAATGCTTGGCAAGTGATGAAGAGGAGGTAGAGGATCTCCGGGTTGTGGAGTATATTGAGGAAATCCTGAGCATGACATATGAGAGGAATATGAGAGGTCCAAGAGTGGGAATGGAAAGAAACAATACTATACATATTAATGTTAGTGTGGAACCCATAAACCCATGTGTGACTAACACACCAAAGAGAACACGACCATTTAGACAACAAAATTTCAGGAGAAGGAAGACATCAGGAAGTACATCTACACAAGGAACACCAACTGTGGGAGCTAGTTCAGGAAGAATTAGTCAAGTATATACAATGTGCGGAGGTAGTAGTTCAAAATTCTGGATGGCAGGACATGATCCCACCATTAGGTTACTAGAATTCAAAGCAGAAGCATTGGAGGACTCGAAGAAGCACTTGTTTATCTATGAAAATATCTGGTAAGAAAAATAGATCATAGACAAGGAAACAAAACTTGCAAAATTAGCTATCACACTAAGGGATCATGCACTGGATTGGTACATGAGTTTAGGAACAAATAGTCCACCAGGGACAACCAGAACGATTGGGGATATCAAGAAGTTGCTAATAAATGAGTTTCAGAAGCAAAGTTCAAGGACCAATACATGAACGAGATGATAGAAATTAGACAGAAACCTGGAGAATCTGTATGGGAGATTGATTGGAGATTCAAGCGACTGAAGGGAAAGATGAAATATGTCATGACAGATATGCAACATAGGAACTTGTTTTTCAATTCACTATTACCACACTTGAAATATCCACTGTGAAAACAAAAGTTTCAGACACAGGCAGAGTCTCTGCAGGAATCTCTACAAATGGAAGAGAACCAATATCAGAAGACAGATCCAGCCATAGAGGAATTGAAGGAGGATATGAAGAAATTAACATTCCATCTAAACCAGAACAAAAGTAAGGAAAGAATAGAAGTCATATGGCATATCACATGGAGGATAGAAGGACACCATAAGAACGAATGTCCAACATTCGCGCAGTACATGGAAGCAGGAATGTTGAATCTGTTACCAACAGGAGGACTATGGTGAAAATCTGTAATAAATAGGGCCATGATCCATATCACTGCCCAATGATGAAGAAATACCAAAAAATCCCAAATGGTTCATATTGCAACTTTTGTAAGTCAGTAGGCCATGATGACAAAGATTGTCGTACCATGGAGTTTATGAGACAAAGGACATCGGATGCATATAGGGTGCGGGAAGAAATGATGGCAGGGAAAGATACACCTCAATTTAATCAGTCACCACCATAGTATAATACTGTGTCGTAGCAGTATAACAACAAGGAAATTCAATATAACATTGTGCAACTACAGTATAACGCTGTTGTTACACATTATTTTGGTCACCGTGATGATGAATTTACAAGCATGTAATCAGTCCCTCAAAATCATCTTTTACCTGAGAAAAGTGAGTGCTTTCCTCCTCTACAAGAGTACTTTTTAGAAGGACACCATAGGATTCCCATAGTGTACAGTGCAGAAATCAAATATTTCCACAGACTGCTCTATAGCTGGCCTGCGGGATTTTCGCAGGCTGCTATATAGGCAGGGTGCGGCGACGTTTGAAAGCCAAAAGAGAAAAGAGGTTCAAGAAGTTTCTAGAAGGGGAATATTATGGAATGTGAGGTGGCATCCATATGGTTACGATCCTAATGACTTCTATGATCTGGTGGGATCATCCTC
Source organism: Picea sitchensis (assembly GCA_010110895.2). Taxonomy (NCBI): domain Eukaryota; kingdom Viridiplantae; phylum Streptophyta; class Pinopsida; order Pinales; family Pinaceae; genus Picea; species Picea sitchensis. The sequence goes on along the minus strand of SNQJ01S0069184.1, from coordinate 46,574 downwards.
ATCCCTTTAACCACTTCAGATTCTCCTATATAATAATGGGCTTCTCATGGAAAAGGTTGAGCACAATTAAGCAAAGTTGAGAAAAGGATTGCTGGAAGAATAGGGTGGAGATTGTGTGAAGAATACTATTTCAGTTGATTCTTGAGGTCTTCATTCACCCATCAAGATTTTGAAGGTCACCTTCATGCAAGCTCCAGAATGAATATATATGTGTGTTGGAACGAAGGACCACTAAAAGGGAACTTACGACATCAAGGCATTTCGGTTGTATCTTCCACTTTTATTCAATATAATACAGTGGCATGTTTATTTCCCATAAAATTATTCTCATTTTATTACATGACTCCTTGATCACATGTCTAAGTTTTCATTGAATCTATCATAGTTGATTTCACTTTGGTTGGTTTGTGTCATTGCATATCTGGTTTCACAAGAGCATTGGACCGAAGCAGGAACAACAAAGATATAGGGAAGCGATCTCAAAGGTAACTCATCAGTTCCTTATTTGACACTTAGATCAATGATTATAACTTAGGGTAAGCATCATGTCCTATCTTGTTTTGTTCTAGATCCAGGTGGATCTAGGGAGATTAGTTTATGTCCACATTTACTGATTTATCCAATAACAAAATCGGCGACTCCACTGGGGATATGACTTGATTGTGGTTTTTTTTTGGCCATTTTGTTTTTCATACTCTTTCTTATCCGAATTCAGTCTCTCATTCTATGGGAGATCCATTCAGACTCTTTGAGTTTGAAATTTCACAGAGATTTTTACCTTTTTCTCAAATTTCATTGATTTTCAGACATGTCCGCACTGCACCCTATACCTAGCCTGTGGAAACCTTTGATTTCTGCACCCTAGATATTTTCTTCAGTGCATACTTTCTACACCCTATTTGTTTCTAGCCTGTAGAAACTCTAAATTTTCTCACTGTAATGGCTGCTAGCCTGCAACAACATCTGTGAAATATTTTGAGTGGGGTTTTGGCCTCTGTTGATGCCTAGTTGTTTTATTTAGTCAGATGGGGGAACTTTTTTAGCCATTGTTTGACTGTTTTCTTATGCTTAACATGTTGTTGAATGGTTTTTGAATATCGAACACCTCTCTTAGTCATTTTCTAGTTTCCATTTTTTATTTTTAAACAAGGGTATAATATCAGAGCTTGTATCTGAGTGCTTGTTTGGTTAAAAATCTTGGAATGGATTTGAATTTTTGGATTGATTACAGATTATGAATTGCTTGATGATTGAGAATTTGTTTCTTCATTTGCATGTGAGGAAATACTTTCTCGTCATTTTTTATTTTTGTCTTCATTGAAAGTTTGATTTGGGTTCCTGTTGAAGGTATAAATTTTCTTGGATTTCTTATATTTTCTCTGCCATGCCCTTGGTCTGGTCTTAGAAAGGAAAAATTTGAAGTTATCCATTCTTTTGAATAATCATACATAAGAAAATTTATTTCATCTAAGAGAAGAGAGCATTGAATAACTTCATTGTTTATTGGTTGTTTGAAATTGTGTTCATTTAACGAAAAAGGAAGTATATTTCGTAGTTTTCATTATTCCAGAAACACCTTCTCCCTGTTGTAGATAAAATTCATCAAACGGAAATTTGCATCGTTCATTTCTATTTGCATATTATTGGGTCAAGGTCTTACACAACATAGGTTTCATTCCCATCTCGCTCTTGAGTAATGACAACCTTTAAAAATATTGAAAAAATCTAAAACTTAACTAACATTTTTTCTAGGGATCTTTTACACCAACATTATCTAGGCTAGATCTTTGGAATAGGTAGTGAGACACACTCTCAAAGAACAAAACACACAATAGCATCTTGTGATAAGTAAGTGTAAAATTATGTTTGCAACATGTTTTCCTGGGAAGCCCTTCTCACACAAGGGTCAAACCTGAGGTCGCATTGAGATCGACAGAGTTACTCACCTTGCTTTGTTGATCTCAGTGTAGATATTGCATGTGTTATGGGTGTTACACATCCAAATCACTCAACTGGATAATTGTCGCACATACCTCTCACTTGTCAAAAGTGTTGCAACTCCTGTACAACTTGTCGTAAATGTCGCAAGTTGGTCATAAGAGTGTCGTAAATACTATTGGATCATGTTACCTCAATGACGACATCACAGAGGCACTTGAAACATCTCATTTACTCAATTTGAAGGAAGGAAACTGGTCTACTGAAGTCAAACATCTCTCAATACCTTAGAAGGCTTCATAATCAAGGTTTTGGAAGGGGAACG